>JAQGAE010002177.1:0-18932 GCA_034696685.1 Julus scandinavius | reverse complement strand
TCTATTTTTAATAAATAACTCTTCAACCTAAGTTCGCGTTTGGACCCTTATTCGCGCGGTGATCCTGGTGGGAGCCTGTTTTTTTTTAAAAAAGCATGCATGCCAGCAATTTTGCTGTTTGGAAGAATGGGTGAAAACATGTTACCAACTGTTATATTCAAAATAAGGAGGTACCCACAAATCGAGGGTCGACTGTATTAAACCTTATATATATATAGAGAGAGGCAAAATAATAGTGTTTGATAAACGTAAGGTATCGAATGGATACGAGACACGTGGGAAACTGGTGCAAAAACCAATGGAAGGGAATCACGACGCGTCTTGTATCTCGGATAAATCCTATAGTGCTCATCATTGATGATATGCCAACAAATACTCATTTCTTTAACGTTTTTTTCCCCCTTCATCCTCTTTTCGAAACCTTTCCATTCCCTCTTTACTTATTCCTTGCCACAAACCATCCAAAATAGTCGAAGAATTGATTTGTTTGGCCAACTGGAAGGAAGGCTCCACCCGTTTCCTCGTTGGGAAATTAGAGCACAAAATGGCGACTGCACTCGAAGACAAGTACAGATGTTTCGTAAGTCCTACGCTATCTATTTGCATTCAATTTCCGAAATAAATCCAATCTGCCGCACGCAAATACTCGAGAAACAGATCACTTGGCAGTCATCAAAGCATAATCAAACAGCGCGTCTCAATTTCGGATTTATTGTCCTTTACTGATTTGGTTGCACTCGAGTGCCAAAAGAAAGTTTAAAATCGCATTTTCGTTTTATGATATATCACTTTCCATGCCGGTGAGTTTCAATGACGTCCCAATCGAGGTGCGATGGTAAAAAAAAAGACGCATAAAATCGAATGTTCCATAGGCAGTATTTTTAAAACCCTTGGTCACAACATGGATAAAAAAATACATATAATATTCAGAAAACCATGATCAACAATCTCATTATAACCAATTCCTTCAGAAAGTTGACCCCTACCCCCTGTCCACACCGTGTCCATTTTTGCCCAGACAACCTAATCCTTCCCCTCATAGTAGGGTGTCCAGAAAATATGTATGCGCATGCAAAGGCCATCCTATAAATTTCCAAGTACCCGTCTCACTGCCAATTCCAGAACATTTTCCAAGATTTTTCTGATTAACGGAAATTTCCTGACCTAGAAGGGAAAAACCAGCATAAAATTGGTGGTTTAACACAAATTTAGGCATAATACCCGACTTTTCCAAGTACATTTGGGGTTGGGCACAAATTTCTTCTGGTGTCCTTTTACTCTTTCACTATTAAACAGAAAAACTGAAAACTGAAAAATACCATTATTGCTTCATAAATGTCCATAATGGTCCATAATTGCTTACCCCTCTCTGCTCCCTTTCTACATGCAAACAGACCCCCACCCCACCTCCTCTTGAAGACGTCCTTTATAAATGGCCCCTAACAGTAATTCATTATCACTGTTATGTCTGTAAATTTCATGAAGTTGAAGAACAACAAAAAACAAAAAAAAATTAAAAAAAAAACAAAAAAAAAACATCCATGTTGCAATTGGTGCAACTTGAACCATTACTAACAACGATGAGGAACATCTTATTCGAAATTTCATCTCCTTTGAAAGATAGTGTGAGAGCGAGACGAGATTAAATATACGCAATCTAGACGACATAACGAAATGTCGCGCATTTTCAAAGTTTCTCTCAACCAAAACGTTCGCTTTAAACAAGAGACCCTTTACAAATCGAGTTTTATACAAACATCGTAAACGTTGATATATAAAAGTAAAGAAAGATCCATCCTTCCTTTTACGATCCTAAATTACTTCAATAAAACCACACTGTATTGATGCAAAGATGTAAAGAGCTTTCGACACCAGACGCTTGTCCCAACTTAAAATATAAATATTTAAAATTTTAAATTTACATCTCAATTTTGACATAATTTATGTTCTAATAAATACATCAAATGGCCGAATAGCATTTTATACTTCGAATGTGCGGTCGGCACCTGCCCACTGTGATTTTTATAAAGGTCTTTGCATAGGGTCGTAGGGTCAGTGGACCCATTTTTAGCCCCTCGCTATTGCCCCATGTTCTAAATCGCTATTTTCTAGCAATTTTGCAAAGACCTCTAACGTTCTCTCAGGTATAATTAAACACTAAATCCATGTTTCTTCTGGGGCATTTCAGATTTACGAGGAGACAGAAGATGAGACTGGATTTCAAGTGGCCCAATCAGGGGACGCCACGTGCGCTGGATTATTTACCCCCAACGAAGGTTCGCGCACAATGAAACTGGCCAGAAGTAAGTTCAATAATAAGCCATTCACATTTATTGCGGAAATAATTTGCCCATGTTATTAATTCTAGTTCTGTGCCGTGCTATAATCTGCGCATTGCTCTTGGGTGAATTAAAATAATATATGGATTGCCCGATTCTAATAACAAAATGACATGCTACGCCAAAGTTATGATCCAACAGAGACTTAATCCTATTAGTAACAATTATTGCATATTCGCCAAATAACAATTGGAAGATTTACTGGTCTCTATAGAAATGTATGTGTACGAGGTAAAATTTTAACTCCAAGTTGCCTAGAAATGTGCAGATTAGGACTTGAAAATTAGCCGTATTTTTAATGAATTTCGTATGACGATCCGATTAGAAAATTCCTTTCATAACTACACAGGAGTTCATTGGGGTATTCTTTAATATTGTGCGCATTATATGAAAATGATTAATGCTCTAAATTATACAACATGGAGTATAGAGACTACCAACTTTAATGCATTTTCAGATAGATTCATAGCTTTAAAGCTATAATGTTTAGAATTCCACAATTGTAATTAATGCCACCTTAACAAACTTTTACTTATTTACAAAGTTTTTATGTAACTATATCTCAGTCATGGCGGATTTAAGGAAAAAGGCCAAGGTGGCAACCTGTTCAAGAGGCCCATTTCAAAGTATATCAATATTTTCACATTCCTTTCTAGTTTTGGTAGACTTGTCTCCAGATGGTTTTAATTATGAACAGTCTGATTGCTGAAAGCCACAACTTAAATGTGGGTCTTTGTTTCTGTTATTTTATATTAGTTACCCATCTGATTTTTTGGCACTTCTACTCAGGTCCTTGTATCATTAGAAACATGTCACGTACACCAGCTACCTTGGTGTGTCCAGAAGTGTTTGTGAAACATGCGTCGAAAAACTGTCATTTTCTGACATATTTCGATGTTTCCTGGCGATCACTCAAGAGGCAGTATGGGAATTTGAGACACCGAGTTTCGAAAAACATGCTGGAAACCTTGTTTCAGTGTTTCTTGTGTATGTTTTATATGTTTGTGTTTCCTCTGGTGCATACCGACCTTTAGGGGACTAGGTTCATTTATCATGGACTCAAGAGTGAAATGGACCACACTAAAATGACTTTAATCATTTCACCCAGAAAAATTAAATTAAAATGTTCATTTTTTATGAGGGCACTGAGGACCATTTGGATGGGCCCAGGCGGCACTTGTCCATTTGCCGCTCTGTTAAATCCGCCACTGCATTTAAGATGGAAAAAACCCAATAAAAGTTTTTAAGTTTTTAACAATAACATACAAAAATGTTCAAACAAGGAATTTGTTACTTTACTACGTATTTGCGCACAAAATGCTAAAATTAACCCTAATATCAAATTTTAAGTAAGGCTTGGAAGATGCTTTTGAATCAAAGAATGAAATTAGAAACGAGGTAAATTTGCATTCATTACGAAAATGTGCAATTATAAATATCGTAGCATACAAACGTTGCCGGCTTTGTGGATAAAACCGAAAGAGATAGGATTTTCGCCAAGTGTTTCCAAAAATGTAACTTTGTTACAATTTAATTAATTCCATGCCATGCATTGTTAAGCATTACGCAGTCGGTAATTGCAACTCTTAATTATTGTACATGGATTGAAAATGAACGAAGCGAAAGATTAATACGTGTAAGTTGCTACATCGTAAACAATGCATATATGGAGAGATAGCCAAATTCAATACCGTGCATGTATGCCTGTATTCGGTTTTACGTTTATGGTCATTAAATCATTTTAGCCTGATTAAAAGATCTTACGGTAGAAGATTCTCGAACATTAATAAGCTACACTATTGACGTCATACACTTTATTAAAGAAATATATCTCATTTTTGAGATATTAAACTAGATTATATAGGGAATCAGCACATCATAGACGTGTATAACGAAACCATAACTAACAAATCTAAGCCGAAATATGCAAAACGACTTATTGTAATGATTCGTTTGCAAAATTTAATAGTGAATCTGCATATAAGGAATCTTCTGTATACATTTATGTTTACAACATGGGGAATAGTCAGGATGGGGGACTGTATTGCAATGTGCAGAAATAGACATTTATTCATGGAATATATGAAGCATAGTATATGTTTACAATCTTATCATCATTTTGGGAAATAGTACATCGATTTTTCATATCATTCAGTTAATAAACTTTATTGAATGAATATACACAAGTCAGTTCCCATATTTATAACATTTTATATCCCTATACTCGTATTTCAATTCAAAGGTACTCTAAAGATTCTTTTTACTTAATGACGCATACAACTAAAACCCAACTGTTACAAATTAGGTAGGGTGAAATATTAAAACTGCTTTACATATAATAGATTATATCAAATATAAAGTGAAGTCCCACATGATTCAATTCATTGTGTCAAGAATGATGCTCTAACAAAATATTTCAGGTGTCGTTTCCCATTTAATTTAAAAAACGTGTGTGAATCAGCTCGTGTACAAATCCGAAAATGAAAAAAAAAGTATAGGATTTTTGCCTTACCCCACCCCCAACGCCCACGTTTTAACATGACCATGATTGCATTCGAACGTAATTTGATGTCTAAATAAAAGCAGCATTAGAAGAGATTGGGAAAGCCGAAATGGAAAATGTAGTCCTGTAGAGAGACTAAACAGACGATCCATGTATGTAGGCATCCAGTTGTATGGCTACATGTTGGATGAACCGAAAAGAAAGCCCATTAGCGAATGGTAGGGGCCATGAAAGAAAGCATTAGTCTGATGAAACTATCAAATGGGGGAATCCTCGGGGACTCGTCTAAGTCCAAACCCAAAGGCTCATTTCCAAGATCGTCCACTTTCCTACATGCTCTCTGTAGGGTGTTCACGTTTGCACGGTCAAAATGATGCACTTTGTATTATAAGCAGATTATCGGTTCCATACTGGCAAAGCTTCCAGTTAGTTGTACACTAGATTCAGGTTCTGACATAAATGGAATTCGAAGGTTTCAAGCGTGCGCCATCTTGAAACGGGAATTCCGAAACATTAACAAAATTCGGAAAGTCTATAGCGAGTAAGAATTATCACCAATTATATGCAGAGTACGAAAACAATGCTGATAATTGATGATAATTCTAACATGCTACAGGATTTCTAAGTTTTGTAAATACTATTGCGATATTTCCCGTTTCAAGATGGCAACGCTTGAAACATTCGAATTGATCCTCGCTGTGATCCATGAATGCTGCAACATGTTTCAAAGTTATTTTAATATTGTGTGTTGGTTTTTTCACTTAACATATAGTGACGAACACAAAATTCAAGAAATTTTTATACGAATGTTCAGTAAACTTTCTGGAAAAAGCTCAAGCATATTTAAAGAATTTCAAGACTTTTCCTTAAAAATTGCAATGACCCTTCACGCATCCAATTACCACAAGACGCAGACAGGAAATTCAAGTATACGGGTGTTTAATATTAATTTCAAGCACAATTCTTAACTTTTCCAAGGTGATTAAAATGCAAGCACATTGTCCGTCTTTTCTGATTTGCAAGGCTGCTGGACATCATGTCTAATGCACTAATATGAATTCATTAGTCCATGTAATAGGGTTGATGCCAACAAAGTCTTTGTCCTATGTTAATATTTTAATTCTAATATTGCAGCTAATCCGCTTTATACCTTATGTGAATTCCCCGACTGGATGACGAGTTATCCACCATGGCATACTCTGGACAGAAGGAAGATTTACATTTTTGATATGAGCACAAACACGACATTTAACGTTACCGATGCAGAATCTGCTACGCCGGAGATGCAAGTGACCTGTTACGAAATGAAGTCCATTCACGACAGAAGGGCAGTCATGATTCTTCACGCTACCAAAGGATGGTAAGTTTTATCTGCCATTTTATTAGTTCTGAAAATTTTATAGAACTAGACTTCATGAACTGTATGCTTTAAAGCAGTGGTATTCAAACTGGGCTTCATGGATCGTTTTCAAGGATTCTGCAAGATTTTTATTAAGAAAAATAGATTCCTGCATTTATGTACAGTAGAAACCTGCCTATCTCGAATTTCATGGGAAGGATTAAAATTTCGAGATAAACAGGTTAAAATGTCGAGAATATCGGTGGCAATTTTTTAGCATTGAATAGAATTTTTTCCATTATTGATTATGTATACATATTAAAAAAAATAACTTTACGAACGACATTTTTTATTAATTTCAAGGAATACGTAATCACAGTGGCAAATTTTTAGCATACCTTCAACTTTGGAAATACATATGTATATGTACATAGTTGGACAAAAAAAATTTTTTTTGTGCTATTTACTGAAGGAACACCGATTTTTGAAATTGAGGCTTGTTTGAAATTCGAGAAATAGAGGTTTTGGAAGAACATATTTCGAGATATACATGGAAAATACACTGAATTTAGATTGTAAAGTTAGGGAATTCCAGAAATTTCGATATTTACAGGGTTTCGAGATAAACCGGTTCGACTGTATTTCCATTTGCCTGAATTCTCTATTATTTATTTTTTAAATGAAGAAACAATACATTTTTAATAAAATTATCTGCTTAAATAAACAACGATTCCACATGGCTAAAGTTTGAAGACCACTGCTTTACAGCATTGTTTGTTCCAAACTCAATGTAGTGAAAGTATTACCAAAGTTCTGATCGCATTAATTAAAATTCATAATGCATTGAGAATGACCAAAAAATCTATAATCTGTTGCATTAGACTATCCTTAGAAATGACCCCAACAGGCAAACCAAAGCTCTGTTACCTAGTCCAGTAAATCTTATCCTTAATTAAATGTTGCCGGTTGTTTACCAACCAAGCTGAAAAAGTAATTTATTCCATGTTATAGCCCTATCTTTGATGTCAAGTTTCCGAGAGTTTTAGATTCCCCTTTCTTTTTGAAATGCAAATAGTGTAAATAAACCTCCCCCTTATTTCGCATTTTCATCAATATGGTATAGAAAATCCTATTTGCATAATTTATAAGGAAGAGAATATCGGTGGCAACGGCGCTTTTCAACGTGGTTTTGAATTTTAATTTCTACCCAAACAATAGTGCAAACATGAGGGGGAAAAACAAGGCAAGTTTAATGATTAGCACCCCTTAGGCAAAGGATAACAAAAAAAATTTGAACGCATAGCTTAATCAAGGTGTATGGTGCTTGCATGCTCTTAACAACTTCCTGAAGGAACGACGGTTTCCGGCACGATTCCATTAGCATTTGAATAAATGAAAAATATAAAAAAAAATGTCATCCACACCAAAAGCTGCTTAATCTGCCACCGAATGAGTGCTAGCAGTGATTGCCTAGGTTAAAGGGCAGAATTGACGTTTTCATAAAACCCATGATTCGAAAGAGGCAAGTTTTCCCATAATTTTTTTCTGCCTTTGTACATTTTTTTGAATATGAAGTGTGCAGCGTAAAATGCACTATTTACCATTCTAAGCTTTTGCCTAAACCAGTATTGTGGATGGCGATAATAAAAATGCTAATAAGGTACAAAAAAATCTTGACTAAGCTTTGGGACAATTTCTTATCAAAATTTTATGTGTTTTTTAATTTTAATAAAAGCACGCTTATATGCTGTGCCTAATGCATTATGCAGTTTTCACAAGAACGTCGATTATCGTAAGAAAATAAAAAACGGGCTCTTTAGTGAAGAAAATCTAGAAATAGAAAATTTGGTTCCTACGCTTGTACGTATTTAAACAGTACTTAAAGAGCATACACCTTCGTAAATACTTTATAGACAATATTTGCACTTATTTTACTAGAAATTCTATACATTGCTTACGTTTTTAGCACAAAAAAAAACATGACCATATTTTGAAAACATCACTCGAAATTGTATGAATTATTTAATAGGAACTTTGAAATTGCACATTATTCCGCATTATAAAAATCTTTTATAACATCTTCAGATACTTTGGTTAGAATCTGAATTGGATACGTGTAAGATTACTAGTTAAATTACAATTGTTTTAGCATCATTCAGATATTCTGTTAAACAAATAAATATGAGTTCCAAGATGGCAGACTGTCCATGAAAATCGCGAAAGGCGGGATTTATGGAATCAGAAAAAGATGATTAATATAAAAACTTATTTTTTAAAAATTCCCTTAAAAAAAAATATCCAGACCTTTGCGAATATACTACTTAGGTCGTGGGAGGGGTCCTTAAAAATTTAAGGAATGAGCCTTGAAATCCTTGAAAATTGCTTACATTTTTTCCAATAATTGTACCGATCACCTAAATAAGTATATAGAAAATTGCGAACCAATTTAGTAGTACTCGGGAAGGTTCATCCCTCTTATCCTATCCTAGTTCTCCGCAAATACTAACTCCGACATAAACTATTAAGCGCAAATTAATAATTGAAGTAGTGGACGCCAATAGTTGAAAAGACCAGCTGTTTGGCATTTAATTGTTTAGATTAATTACCTCTAAGTCGATTCGACAAAAGGGTTAAGCGCCAGCAAACTCTCGCAGTAGATATTCAAATTTTAGCGCATTGGCCTCTGTGTGTCTATGCTCCACTTTGCATCGAAATCCATTGTTTCGAATTTTGGCATGGAGTCCGCCTTCACGTTTATAATTTGCACGTCCACAAAACACGAATTTGTGTCAATATTGCTAACAGCGTGACAAGTTTAAAACATTTGACTAATTACATTTTCAGTCGCAACGGATATATGTGCGCCGTGTTCCATCGACGTAGAGAACACGTCATTGAATTCCAGAAAGGTAGGTTTTAGCAGCTTTTGCAACAATTTACTAATCAACAAGGATTTCAAAAGCGTACAGTTGTTCTCGGTGCATGTATTTACCGATTACTAATTGATTTTTCACATCGCCAATACTGTCCACTTAATTGTTGTTGTCAGTACCCTCCCTGTCGCAATCCCTCTAAAAATCGTATTTTGCTTAATGAAAATTGATGATTAAGACTAATTTTATTTAACAATTAATGCTTAGATAAGGCTTGTTTTACTTTCCACTGCTGTAATATAGTTTACCAAAAAGTTTACATAAAATACCCAACTGTAGTTTCAGATAGTGGTTGAAGATATGCAAGTTAAGAGCAAGTGGTTGAAATATTTGAAAGTTATGAGCAAGTGGTTGAAACATAAGTTATGAGCAAGTGGTTGAAATATGAATAAAAGTTAAGGTAAACTTTAAAAATCATACATTCATGACACTGGTGGTAGCTATAGCAACTATTTTATATCTGCTCCACAGTACCAGTCCTAACGTATTGTTTGATGTAGTTTGATAACTTTTAAAGTTGCAAAATTTTTCATCATAGTTTCCACATTTCACATATTCAAAACTCGCATTTTTCGTCTTTAAAAATTGGAAAGTTATGCTCGTTGTTTGTAAGTTTGAAACAAATACACGTAGGCGTCTTTGGGAATTGCATATACGTAATCCGACCTGGAGTATTTGTCTTATAAAAATATGCATTTCTTTCGTAATAAAATTGGCTATCATATTAATATGTGAAATCAAGTAGGCGTATATATAATCGAGATAATCATATGCTGCATTAGACTCGATCAATAATTTAACTCAAGTCCAGGAAGTTTAACTCTTGAAATCGTATTTACGCCCACGGGCTTTAAATATTGGTATTTCGGCATTTCTATTATTTTTTTTTAAAACAATCGCTTAGAATTTCTCATCAAGTACTCCTGAGAGCAAGCAATAAAAGCAGGACCAATAATTGCTGGGGGCTTTCCACGATACAATGAATACTTGCACATATAAAATCGATATTTCGTATGAGGAAGGGGACTTTAAGAGTTAACAAAAAAAAAAAGGCTGAATGAAAATCCAAATGCGATTCTATTGAAAAGTCATCTTTGTTGTTCGAAAGTCTCATCATGTTGGCCGGAAATCCGTCTTGGCTAGTCTTAGGGAACAACAACAAAAGGATTGTAAACAATTTCTGGCACAGCTAACCGAGCTTAGTAGTACTAAGATTAAAATAATTTGTAAAGCCAATTGTTATCCGGCCAATGTTCATTTTATAAGCCCTAGGCTATTTCAGAGTAGAGTTTATACAAACAACATTTTTCACTGAACTAAATCATGGTTTGGAGTCAATATTTATCGAGTAGACAACATACCTACCTCCACATAGTATAGCCGAAGTCAACCACGTAGTTGACAAACAGTATTTTATAAATTAAAGTTTTTTTCTGCAAATGGTAGCATAAGAACTAAATTTCTAAAAGCAATTAAAGTCGAACTTGTTATACAGCATATTGACAATTAACATTTGGGAAAATATAACCTGATAATCTTGACAAAATGGCCGCCATGAAGAGTTACTTCATTTACCGATGTATTGGAAATATTGCCAATATGTAATGTTATTATATCACATTACTTTTTCTTACCATTGTTTCCATAAAACTGTATAAAAACTGCTTATGAGATAATACGCAAGATGATACCCAATATAGATGTTGAACGTGTATTAAACATGGTTAAATATATATATTTCTTAGAGGAAATCTATGCAAGCCAGACATTGGAATTTAAGTCTTGATAAACAATAAATATTTACTTGAAGACTCAGGCCCTCCTAAAATACTTTTAGAAAATTCTTTATACCAACAGATCAGATATGATCAATAACTTCGATTGTGTACGTCGTTGTTAGATGTCACGCATCTATACTTGGACAGAAATGAAAAAAATAATGTTTGTCAACTTCTCCAAACTAGTACTAAATTCCAATAATTGTCGAGAGCCAAAGTCAATCAAGAATAAAATAATACTCAACATCGAAAAGAAATTGAAAAACAAGAGTACTTCTTGTTTTGAAATAACTAGTGGGTGGAAGAGAGGATATGGTACTGTTAATTGAAAAACAGGCGTTGCCATTGATAGCATAGTGTGCATCCAGCCAATTCAATGTTCCTATAATCCAGTTAATTACACCATAAAGAATTTATGTCCGCACGTATTAAGAGTAATAAAAAAACACGAGCTTTGGCGATGACCAAAAAGAAAGATAAACAAGAACTAGCGACTAGTGAACTAATTCAGTCCCAAAGAGAAATGGACTATTTTACGGAAGTACAGCTTTCCTTAGGCTAAATAAAAAACAATGTTGTCCTTTAATATGTGTACTGTTCGTCTCAAATATTTTTAGTGAAATGTACTATTATAAAACAAAAAAATAAAAACACCAAAAAAATATGTCTGCACTTCAAAATTGTTAACTAGATTTTCGACAGGTGTTTTTTTTTAATCCTCATAACTGGAAAATGAGAATTTCAAGAAAATGTCGTGTAGATTATGAGTTATTTTCTGTAAATACGTTTTGCCTCAAAAGCATCAAAGTGAACAGAATACCGTTGAATATGGCCCGAATGAAGAAAATGCTAGTCGCTCCCGAAATTACTAGCTTTAATATATAAATGCGTGTGGATTCCACGACCCGAGAATGTCAATCAAATTCCCCGTAGTAACGGCTTTTCGAATTTCGAATCCTACAAATGAATGTGTTTTTCATCAAAGATCGATTCCCTCACAACTAGATATTCCCAAAGCTAATTTCGTCGTGTGCACTAGCTCCAGGCACAGTTCATTATTTCGGGATTATTTCAAAAGTAGTTTTTGGGCGAAGGGAATTTTAAATTTTAATGCGATTGGCAAATTGCCGGGTGTTGACAAGCTGGTAGGGAGGACAAAAAAAGAGAAAATAAGGGTCTTTGATAATAAAAAAAAAAGGAATTGCAAGGGAGGTAAATGCTACTGGGACGACGCATCTAGTCCTTGTAATCGTAATGAGCAACCACAAAGACAAACTTTTTTCTCTATAATTTCGCCAATTCTTGCTAAATTTCCTGCCGCTGATTCTGTTTCAGTTCACTTAATAGAGCTTGCCTTACGTCCCAGGAACCAATTTATTGTTAGGCTTATTAACTTATGACGACGACATGTGCTCCTTGTCTGTTTGTTCCTTTTGTTTGTGTTTATTTAACCATTTTACCTGCCTTAAGGTACTACTACTGTAGATGCATGCAGACTGTGATAAGGCAGTCGAGATGAAAGGGGAAAAAAACAACTATAGCAAAGGAAGCATAGTCGTGGCTGATTTTTTTTTAGAGAAGTATGTAGTCTCAGCATTGCCTAGAAACAAATGTGGAAAACCAAAAACAGCACAGGGTTTCGAGTCCTCTGAATAGTAGACATATTTGGTTTGCAAAACAGACAGGCCATGAAAGAGCCATTGGGAATTTCAGATTTAAATACAAAAATCTTGCTACTGTTTTCAGATTTCAAATACAAAAAATTTCCTGCTAAATTCAGATATAAATACAAAAATATTCCTGCTGTTTTCAGATTTAAGTATACAAAAACGTTTTTACTATTTTCAGATTTAAGTAAAATAAGTTTTCTACTATTTTGACGTTTCGTAGTTATCTATTAGGATATTTTGCACACACAAAAAATACGATATATAAAATCGTAAATACACAAACTAGTGCAGTAATCATTACAAGTTAGTGTAATCCAGATACAGTCATAAAGGGTACCATCGCAATATTAACAATATTAAATTAAGAACATGTTCTTGGAAAGGACTCAATGCAATAGACTTTTAGCTTTTCTTAGGACTGTTTTAGCCATTCCTGATGTAATTTAAAGGACAAAACTATAGACAAACCGGATTACGATAGTTTCTTTAAATAGTAATATAGAGTATCAAGAATATTGCATATAATGAAATACCGGACAACATGAAACATGCGGAAAATCTAAATAAGAAAATTTTAAATTGAATTGGCTATAAAGTATAGACTACATGTTTACTGCAAAAAAAGTCGTTTATTTTGTGAAGTTTTCTGGAGACCCCTTCAATGGCGCCTGCAGCATTTGGGTTAATGCACTATCTGCATAAAATTCTAATTTGCCCAAATGTACGATGATCGTCTTAGTTTTCTCTTAACTCCATTATCATAATCTGCAATGCAAACGACGTGTATATCGGAAAGCCGGAATTCAGCATTGTCAATGGTTTTACAATCCTGCATTCTCTTGTACAATAAGAATACATGCTTCAGTAGCATACCCCTAACAGCACGTTCAGTATGTTTTATCTCGTTCCAGGCTTTCTCTTTAACTTAAATGGTTCATTCAGTAGCTAGAAGCACGTAAGGAACAGAAATGGAATTTGTTAATTCACATCTCCATGCTAAAATTACGAAAATTTTATGATTTTAACCTAGTTTCCTTTAAAGTGCAACGTTTTATCATCTTTCCAAGAAGCTTTATTTACAGAATGCGCCATGCGGAACTTAGAAGTACGTGCATGTAAAACCACCAGAATGCATATATGCTATGTGAAGTACAGCACCATATGTTGGCAAATGGATAAACGTCAAATTGAGATGGTGACATCTGATTGCTGTACAGAGCCTATATATTGCAGCAGATAAAATTTATCATTCTTGGCCATATATTTTTATTTATTTCAGGAGGCTTATATAAAAGATAATGATACTAGCAAAATATTTGCATAAATATTCATTCTCGAATTTCCTACAGTGTTGTGCAAATGTTGAGATCTTTATTTTTAACTTAATTACCAACATTATTCTCGTAGCTTGAAGTTTTGTGTTGGCCAAACCAACACAACGTACGTTCCATATAAGGCCTAGGGGGCGCCCAAAGCGTCAAAATGGATTTGTTGGAAACTTTATAAGTACACTTATTTTAAGTAACACAATACAAACAATGTCGTTTTCTAAATACCAGTGATGGGGGTAGGGGGCAAATTTGGGTGTTTTGCCCTGGGCGCCACTGGTTTCAAGTAAAGTTCTTGAGAGATGATAAACTGCTTTACAATAATATACAGAATTCCAAGCACCGATTTTGAGTTAAACTTTGACTTTACATAGCAAATTTTCATAAATAAGAAACACTTGAATTTCGATTTTGTATCTATTTCGGGTAGAGTCAGTACATTTCATATTCAAATACAATGGTACTACATGGTACAGACTACAGGGTGGGCCAATAAAAAGTAAGCAAACTTTATAAAAATCATAAAAAGTTTATTTGTTAATGAAATTTACTGAAAATTTGTACAAATATTATTTTTCTCTTTACTTATGAATTGTCCTCATTCACGTTCTTTTTTAATGACGTAATTATTCGAATTTGTCTTTCAAAATGGTGTTCACTGAAGAAGAAAGAACCCTGATAAGCTTTTGCGTAAAACGAAAAATTACAGCACTAGGCAATTTTTGAAACTATTTCCGGAGAAAGGTGCTAACTTTGAACACAAATTGAAAAAGGGATTTTTTTTGTATCCTATTTAAGTACACATGTACAAATTTTTGAATAAATTCCATTAACAAATAACCATTTTATGATTTTTATAAAGTTGGCTTACTTTTTATTGACCCACCCTGTATAGAGAGTATATACATGTACTTGTCATGGCAGGGTATTGTGTTAAAACTGGTACGTGAAATCATTTATACAGGAAAGTTTTCTATAAATCATTGCTCATACACTACCGTTTGTTAAAGCGCCATAACTGGGCGATATTTGAGGAATAATATTGGAAAAGCGTAATATGTTGGATGACCATAGTAATTTATACAGTGGTTAAATCATTTACGACTTCCCCGAGTGCATCATTATGAGATGAATTCTCCATTTATATAATCTTCGCTCATTAATCCAATAATCCTATATTAAACTCCTTGTCTGATATAGAGCTCAAGAGTTAGGAAGTTGGCTTAATTTCTAACTTGGGAATTAATATTTTTTTTTCTTCTTATATTTCATCCTGACATTAGGTAACCTTGCGCATTTACCAGAGGATGCGTGCACCAAAAACTTCTTCGACGAAGACTCGGCGGAATTCGTGACACTCCTCAGTAAGATCCTCTTACACATTCTATAGGGCAATGGGGTTTCAGCTTGCGCAATGATGAGGAAAAGCCATATTTCATCATCCATCTTGAATGACGGAATGGAAATTAATCCCTTAACGAGTTTTCTCATTGACTTTTGATTTTGACAGCAAAATCACCGGGACCCAAGCAATGCCCTCATTTGGGGAAATACAATGTCTTAGGGATGCAAAGGCATCACCAAGCCCTGCTTCCACCACCCAGGGATAACTGCAAAACTTTTACGGAAATCCACGTGGGGTGCAATCGTTTTGATCTCATCGAATTTCATCCAGACTGCCCCTTGCAGCAGGAGGCCATCAGTAAGTCATATTTTCACCTTTATGAATTTTGTAATTGGGTCATTGGGGAATTAATATAATTCTTGCAATTGGATTCAGGATTGGGCTTTAAAATTTTGAGATTGTAGTCGCAAAGTGCATTTAAATAAATTGAAAAAAACCTAACTATTTTTAGTAGCTTTATGTTAAATTTTCCATATTGCGGACTTCTCATTGGAAATGAAATGAAACTACTCTTCAATGATTGGAAAATGAATGGTTTTTTTTTGTACAATATTATTGAAGTTTTCCGTTGGAGCATGTTGCTATGACAACGTCAAACACTTAATGGTGAGGCAAAGTTAAGACGTCATATAATCTAGAGTATAAGCCTCTCTTTTTATAAACGAATATTCCCCCCTTGTAACCTGTCAATGGCTTAACTAATGGCGGTAGTGTTCAAAAGCTGTCTTAATACATCAAAAAAGTATTAGAATGCAGAAATAAGTACGATTCTGAAAGAAAAATTTCCAAACCAAATTATCTGTCATTCTACTTGCACATAAAATACATTTCTCGAGTTCTGTTTTCATAAAATTCATATTGCTTTACAACTTCAAATTATTTCATACCTTCAGCTTTACTACATGATAAACATATCTATAAAACTCTGATAAAAAATCTATTTTAGAAAAATGATACTTAAGTAAACAATGTCTCTCAGAAATTCTATAAGGACAGAGATATCCGAATTTCGTTCTTAAAAAAACAATTGTATTGACACTTAAAGAGTATAGTTTATAGATTGATAATATATGGCCAATGTGATTCACGCAATTGACATACGTATATATGTATATGGCAACCTAATTATTTTTTTCCAGTAATCTTTACGTTTATATCGATATCGTACCTTTGCCTCTCATTATGTAAAGCAGCACATAATAAGCTTTATCAATTTAGCTCGGATTGATAATTAGTAAACATCTTGTAATTGCTTCGAGTAAGATTACTTTTTTTTCTGTCTGATAAAATACTAATTCCACAATTCAATTAGGCCTATAAGCAGAATAAGTTGAGATTATTTGCAACATCTTAATTTCCAATTATGGAATTAAAGCTTATTGGTGCAGGGTGTCAGCTAGATTAGATAAGAATTAAAATGCTTTAGTTACACACATTTTGGTTTTTCTCGCAAAAATCACACGTTTTCATATTAACGAACTTACATATCGAACTTAGCTTTAACGCATATTGTAACACATATATGAGCATATATTTCCAAATACGCACAATTTCTGATATGCCTATATTTAGTATCCATAAAGGCGTCATATATAATTTTTCATTCAGAATAATTCAATAATATCCGAATTTTAAGGTTTTAACTTCCTTGATGAATAGATAATTATTAGTATTTATATACTGTACTTGGAAAGCAAACTGTTCTAAAATGTAATAAACTGTAATTAAGAAACACATTTAATATTCATTATAAAGTAACAAAAGGTCTTTATGAAAAAAACAAAAAAAAAACTTATCTTACTGAGAAATAACGTCATCAATCCCATTAAAAAAGCAATTAATTGAAACTAAGAATCCGTGCAGTAGTTGATTGAAATGGAAAGATGCATAACTTAATAATTTGTAGCTGAATAAAACGATTAATGAAATTATTTGTGAAACATTTTCAGCTTATCAGTGCCACGGTAGTTGGCATGAAAATGGAACCTACTATCTTATTACTAGCCTCAAGGGATCAACAGCTCGATTTTGTTTCGTAAGTAATGCTAAAAAAAAATTTGCAATCGTTTTTAATTTTAATGAAGCTTATTGCCATTAGCTTAATAACGGCAAATGAATACGAAGTCCTCTCCAATTTCCCCTTCTGCGAGAAGCAACTTATCCGATATTTGGCCAAATTGTAATTCGGTTATAAATATCTAATTAGAGGCTTCTAATGAGCTTGGACAGTTAGCGGTATGCCTAGCTCCATTAATCACCAGTATTGATTTAAAATTCAGTAAATGGTTGGTCTATCTCCGAAAATGGATCTGATATAACGGTTAATTAAACTACTAAGTGCAAAAAAATACAAAAACGAAGTACTAAATAACATTCTATGACCTAATTATAGGTTTGGGAGTGATGGCCAATAAAATAAACCTTACCAATGAATCGAAAGCGTGACATTGTCCAAGAATAAATGCCACCCTAATACAATAATATGGAATAATTGATTTACATGTAGCCGAAACATGCCAAACAAACCTCCTTGCAGATGAAATATTTTTCGCCTATTCCAATGCTTATGAAATGCTATCATAGTGTGATTAGCTTGCTATCTTTGGGCACAACTGCGTCTTGGGGTTCTGTTTAGGCCTAGTTCAGTTTCTAGGCTTTTCCTGAGTAGGTAGGCTTGATCCCTTTCTTTTGTCATTTCCGTGCCACTGCATTTTTAGAGCGAAATTGTCAATTTCAATGACAGTTTCAAAGGCATGGCCATTCATCCGATTGGACGTCCACTGCTGTTGGTCATCCAAAGGGTTTCAACTTTGAAACTTATTCTACGGTACTTAGCATTGCAAGAAGCTCTTCTGTAGAAAAAAAAAATACTTTTCTCCATATAGAATGGTAATTTTATGAGAAGGGACTGAATCGTCAATACTGCAGTTTTTCTTCTTCTTTTTTTGGGAATGTTAATTAGTGTTTATGTCATTTATCTTAAGTGCATTAGACGTTGTCTCGGTCATTCTGGTCATATTTAAACCCAGGGATATGACTAGTATTAACTTTGCCAGTAGATGGTACTTCTCATTGTCAGATTGAAGGGAATCCAATAGATTTGAAGTAAGACCCCTTCCAAGACCACTCCTACGACCAATAAGCACAATATTTTTCAATAAAGTATAAAAATAAAGGATTTTTCGATTTCCAAACATACTTTTTCAGACACTCAAGGTGTAGCCTTTGAAAATTAAGTTTAGTATTTTTTTTTCATAATTTTAATAGGTATTACTACAGTATATCACCAATAAAAAATTATTTTCAACGTGAGGTTAAAATTGTGTTGAATATGTTAGCAACAATGCTGCAAAACACATTTCTTTGTACCAGCAATCGTAAAAGACGGTCATGATCTTTATGTTTATCAACCATAAAACTAAACTTTTCGAATTAAACTTGAAGTATAGCTGCCAAAATGTTCTCTAGAAGTTGTAAATAATACTATAAGCATGTTACATGCATATTGTTAACACGTACACGCATTTGAAAATACCGTCCCTATTGGAAAAAACAGTATAAACCAGTATAAAAGTTATACTGGTACCATTAAAAGTTTTGCTGGTAAATACTGGTCCCATTAAAAATTGTATAGGTA
>JAQGAE010002176.1:0-18939 GCA_034696685.1 Julus scandinavius | reverse complement strand
ATGACTCGCTTGGAATTCAAATATTTTTTGTATTTATAGTTAAGGAAAAAAAAATAAAAGCATTTGAATGGAAATGATGGAATTAATTCAAGTTTTTCTACCAGTGTCAAGAATTGGACGATTTTAAGGCGAGTCGATAAAATTTGAGTTTGTAAACTTACTTGCAAATTTAATTAAAGGTTATCTTATTTACTCGTGTAATACACCCAACTGAGTTGCAAATGCTAAAATTTAAGCATAGTCCACAATACACCAAAAGCAGTTTTTTTAAAACATTTTGTAAAACCAAGTTTTCAATTATTTGCTTTTGAGTTTTTGTGTTTACATGCTTTTAAAAATGGCGTCCAAATTATATAAAATTGATATTTCTAGCAAGGATTGGCTAAAAATAAAACTGAAAAACGGTGTAAATGAATAACCTCTCTAAAAACATAATGTGCCCGTCCTGACTTGGTAAACCGTGTACAAATGAACCTGTCTAAATGCATATTTTTCACCATCCAAATGTGCACAAATCGTGAACATAACTTCATACATATAACTGAAATTGTGCTGTCAATGTACAAGAAGACAAAATTAAACATTTGGTAATTAATAGGAAACCATTTATTTTAATTTAGCATACAAGACTTATTGTTCTTTCATGTCTCTTAATCGGCGAACTGCACTCCTTGCTGTGGCAGCGGCTGTTGTGCTGTAAAAATGATTTAAAAATTTAGTTTAGCACTTGTACATTATTGAAAATCGTGTCAAATTTGAGCTTTCAGACATAAATTTTACCTGTAAACCCAAGCTCCACCAGCAACGGTCTTTTTGCAAGCTTTGCAAGCCCAAATACCAACAACTCGTCGCTTCATTGTTTCCTACAACAGATGAAAAATACAGGTGTTAAACACGTTTTTTGGGCTCTTTTAAGAATGGACCAGACAGAAAAATTGCTAATTTTTAACAATTAATGGCATATACGAATCGTAAAGGGTAACAAAGATACGTCACGTGTCAAGGTAGACAATTAACAAAACGTATTATACAGATTGTAAGAAAGTGGTGTAACTGTTTTATAGGAATTATATTAGTATCTTTAATAATTTCAGATTTTGCTTCATAATATAGCACAAAAGCTGCTGATATATAGGCCTTACCTTGCCACAGAATGTGCATGTGTATTTTCCGTGTTGCGTGATTTCCATCTTTTTCACCATCTTACGCAAAGATGCACCGTAACGTGTGCCATATTTTCCAACAACTCCGACCTTTTTCGTACGCTTGGCCTAAACAAGACAACAGATAAGAAAATTCGATTTTTTTTTAATAAAACACCAATGTGGCGAATATATGCTACCGAGCCATCACTAAAACATTTCAAACAACATTATCCAACTAATAAATAAGAGTTAATTTTATACGAATATGTTCAGCGATATCACGGAATTCTTAATATTTATATTTTAGAGTTTAAAAACCATATTCGACAACGATGGACTTGGATTTTCAGAGATGTATTTATGCTTACCATTTTATCAAAAACGCAGCCTTCAGGAAGAACTTCACAAGAATGTAATTATGAGCACGAGAGGGCAGGGAAATGGAATCGTCTGCTACGGCGCTTCCGCTATGGATGCAGGGTTTTAAGAATATGTGAGTAGACAAATTTAGCGCTTTTAAAGCATGTAATTATCTGTTAAATACTTTAAAAATGCATTTTACAATTGAATAAATAGTTTTGTTGTAAATAATTCCTCATATTGAATGGTAATTACGTATTGCCGTGCCAAGATTTAAACAGATTAATCAGATCTTGGTTTGACGTCATTCGGCAATACAGGCAATTCCTGAAATATTGAAGAATCTTGTAGATTCTGTGTTAAACTATGTATTGCCGAAAACGAAGTTTAAATGGAATGTTTAAACTTCCTTCTAATCGGCATGTTCTCTTTTTTTGAGGGGAGGATTTTGTCATTAGCTCATTTCAGATGATAAGTGTAATCTTTAAAAGGATATTTTATACGCAAGCTTAATTTTGACAGTTTAGTAAATAGACAACTTTGATTACGGGACCATTTTTTGTAAATATGGGTGCTTCTAAAAGCAAAGAAACCTCCTTTCAAAGTCGTCAATATCGTATAAATGATGATGAAATGGTCAAGTTGGAATCTACTTTCAGAAAGTTGGTTATTAAGGGACACTCAGATGTATTCGATGAAGCAAAACTTAAAGTAAGTATCAGTTGTGAAATTATGGTTTGTGGTATAACTGCATTAGATGTAGTTGTGTGTGACTCATATTTGGCATAACGTTTAGACATGCATAATCCTTGACTTAATTAGTTGTTTAGATGACATCACTAATCCCAAAACATGTTTATTTAATTCGTCGTTGTTGGAGAACAAATGTCACTTCTGTTCAGTATCGGTTTTAGCCCATATCACTCCAGGAAAGGGCCACACGACGTCTAAACCACCCTCGGAAAACTCCTCACATACATAATTGCCCAAAGGAAACGTGCCAACTAGCTAAGTTAAACTATATTTGTACAGGAAAACTGCCAACTTGCTAGGTAAAACTGACAACAAAAAACAACAACCGCATGCATGTGTATACATATTCCCAGTTTTTCTGCCGTAGTTTAATATGGCTAGTTGGCACGTACTTTTCTTGTTGGCAATTGCGCTGTACACAATCATGTATGTGTGGAGCTGATACATAATATTTAGCCATAACGGCAAGAAAACTTGGTCTTTATGATAAATAACTACGAGAAAACTTGGTAGTTTCGGCTTAAACGGTAACACAAATTCGTGTTTGCAACATAAAGCGGCGATTGCGGTATAATGGCAATATTTCTTGGTCTTTATGGTATAATGGAGGGTAAACTTCTTACTTTACAGCATAACAATTCGAGAAAACTGTGTTTACTGCACACGAGCATTTGCGAGAAAAATTACATTATAGTTGTACTTTCGAGGCCGTGAGTTTCGACTTCTTATGCGGGGAAATCTTATACAAGGAAAAGGTTAACATTAATTCTATGGGGTTTATTTC
This sequence comes from Julus scandinavius, assembly GCA_034696685.1. Classification (NCBI taxonomy): domain Eukaryota; kingdom Metazoa; phylum Arthropoda; class Diplopoda; order Julida; family Julidae; genus Julus; species Julus scandinavius. The sequence goes on along the minus strand of JAQGAE010002176.1, from coordinate 15,897 downwards.
GGGACCACGAAAATTCGACTTCTTAAAAGGGAAAACTTTATGAAACGGGTGGGAACTTCTTAACCGGGCTTTGTCCTGATTGTGAAAATTTGATACAGAGTTCCTCGCTGTTGCCAACTTTAACTTAGTACAATTTTCCAACACGATTATTCTAACAGAATGATTTTTTTATTTATTTTAGGGTTTTTTCAACAGAATTCTGTCTGTAAACACGACTTCCCATCTATGTGATCTGTTAGCCGTTTCATCCAAGAAAGTTCCAAGTGATAGTAGTGCCAAAAATCGCAACCAATTCGGATCCATCCCGTTTTCAAGCCTGCTGTCATTTATCGATGAATTTTTAAACGGATCGTTAACGACACAATGTGTGATTCTAACAAAGCTCGCCGCAGGTCAGAAAGATGCAGTTATGGCAAAGGAAATGCATCAGGTATGTCCTAAGCTAGATTTCGGTCTGCCATTTTCTTATGTTTTTGTGTTCAATTTTGATTGACTGACTTTTAAAACAAATGTTATCTTAAAAGTTTCTTACAGAGCTGATTAAATCTTATTTTGCCATAATTCATGACACTATGACTTACAAGAGTTGGGAAGCAGGAGTAGAAAAGTCAGATTTCTCCATCTTGGCATATAGTCTCCTGATTCAATTATTCTACAAAGGCAAGAAAAGTTTTGTATAATGTGTTTTATGTAATTTTGGTAGTGTCTGATTAAAGTAACCATTATGTAAAGGCCGTGACATTTGGCGAGTCCCGAGTGACGACGTGGCGATTTCCCAGTAGTGTACATGTCGATTACTTGCCTTATCGGCTAGGAGATCGCCTTTTACCATCAGGAGTTTGTATTTTGTCCCGAGTCAAAGCGGGCGGATGTTTACTTGGTGGTAAAGTTGCACTCTGTCCACGTATTCGTCAAGTGGTTTACTAGTAAAAGGTCAGGTTTTGAAAAGCACTTTTGAAATGAAATAATCTGCTCCAATCTGTACGGTTTTGTATTTACAAAAGTGTAAAGAAATTTAATTTTCGAGTTTTTTGAAAATCTACGGCACACCTCAGGACCCTTTACGGCATACTGTTTAAAAAACATTGCCTTGTCGCATTCAAATTTCCTGTTGTAAAATAGTCCAAATATTTGACTACGGTACATTTAATTATTAGTCGAATAAATTCAGGTACGCGAGGTATTCTCACTTTGCTTATATGACAACGCTCGTACACTTCCTTAGACTCAATCGTGTAAAATGAAAATTTATATGTTAATGTTTTGCACATTGGAATTTATACAAATCTTGTTTTCCGAACAATAGATAAAATGTCGAAGGAAAATTTTACTCCAGAAGCTGTTCCAGATTTAAAATTGAATGCGGACGACATTGAACGATGGTATGCACAAACACCGATAGTCTCTAAAATAGTTACTATTGTGTTTCGAATGGCATTTGCAATGGATGATAATGACGTTTCAGAGAAGGTGGGTATTTTTATGTATGCTATAAAATGCGGATACTTTGGGCCAGTTTTTGGTGTTTTTTTTGTAATTCTGAACCAGTGTTCAATAATAACGATCCGAAAATAGAATCAGTCCTCCTCTTTCCGACTATTCGGAAAGATGATTGATTAATAGGTGCAGGGATATTCCCATCCATATATGTCCCAAAATGACCCCATCATGTTGTTGGGGAACTTTGGGCCACACTAATAACAACAATGGCAGTCATTTAGAATATGCTGAATTTAGAAAATTGTTAAGTCACCAGAATATGACTGAAGAGTGTGGATCAAACTACTGACTGAAAACACTCCACCAAAATTATACTGGCACAAAGTTACGTGCCCCCCACAGTAAGCCAAAGAAGGCTAAAGTAGCCACATTTTACGGTATCGAAGTCATTTATTACATAAAAATATCTATGGTCGTTTAATTTTGATTGAAATATCCGTAGGTTGAGGAACGACACAGGCAGCTATTACCTTTGTGCACCAAAGTCTCGTGGCAAAAAACGCATTCAATTTTGAGTCTTCCCGACATCCTTTTTCTCAATCAGCATCTTCCATCTTCACTAAATTGCGAATGGCGATATACATTTTCCACAAAACAATACGGGGAAAGTTTCGCCCAACTTTTAGGGAAGATTCTGAACAAAGGACCGACGCTTTTGGTTATCAAAGATAAAGAGGGAGGAATCTTTGGTGGCTTTGCTTCCGATTCTTGGAAATTGCAACCACAGTTTGCTGGTGAGTGACTAATAATTTATATTGTTCATTTTACGGTAGCGAAGGACATTTTCTAAGATAGCCTATTTAAATTTCCCAGGTATCAGAAAAATTATCTTGAAATTGTAATGTTCGCAAATTTGAGTGATAAAAATGTAATTCACTAGTGTGTTTTTTTGTGAATGTAGGGACAGATAGTTGTTTCCTTTTCACATTGCGCCCTCAACTGGGGATGTTTCCATCAACTGGCTACAACGACCATTACATGTATTTTAATATCAACCAGAAAACGATGCCCAACGGTTTGGTGAGTTTGCATAAAATGTTGGGTTAATTCATTAGTTACATCCTACTTTAGGGATGGTTACGCAACTAATTTTAGCCGATTTCATAGGAGATCATGCCCAAATGCATATTTCAGCTGATTTGTTTATTTTTAATTTGTAAATTTGTAAATTTGTAATCCAAAAGAATGGTCACGCGTAATTAATTTCAGGCGATTTAAAATACAAATTGGTTGAAATTGGATGAAACTCTTCATGGCCAGGAATATTTAAACAGATTTTATGTAAATTAGGTTTTTAATCCGCTAAAAAATTAATTGTGTGACCACCCATGTTGGATGGAAAATCTATTCAATGCTATTAGTGGGGGTTAAGCAATTATTTTGTGGCTGAAATACTTGAAGTGTAATTATGCACTCTGGTCATGACCTCGAATATTTAAACCGATTTTATGCAAATTAGGTTTTTAATCGACTAAAATTAAATTTTGACCTCCTGACTTTATTCGAATTTCATTGAAAAACTGAACTCTGGTATTCGATTTGTCAAGAGTGGATTTGTAACATTTTTGACAACTTGTTTCCGAATACCTTAAAAGCTTTTTTCCAATTGCACAGATTTTTTGCAGAGGGATGATTGTTATTTTATTAAGGGTCTTCGTAGAGTGGTTTATGTTCTCAACAACGGGTTTTACTCCGGTCACTATTGTAAAATATAAAAGTAGTTGATTTGATTTTGCATAACGGAGTGCTATCGTGATCATTTAAGTTAGATAAATTAGTAATTTTAATCAAACTTTTACAAATTTATTTAAACTGAATGTCGATATTGTGTTCTCGTTTAAAAGGGCATGGGTGGTCAGTTGGAATATTTTGGATTATGGCTCGATCGTGAATTTGGAAAAGGAAGTTGCTCGAAATCGTGTACGACATTCGAAAGTCCACAACTATTAAAATCCTTTGACTTCTGCGTGGATACCGTTGAAGTATGGGCCGTTGGGCCCGAACCCAAAACTGAAGAGGTAAGTGAAAATATATTTTAATTACTGTGAAATATGGCTTTTAATGTCCATGTATGGAGTTGATATACTCTCAACGTGAATATTATCATAATTCGATATTGGCAGCTGCTTTAAGCATTTTCCCGTGTAATAATAAAACAAAATCACTTGCGAAGCTTTAAAATTCCCCCCACTCTTATCTGGTTTTCGACTATTGTAGCCATATATACTTCTGCGTAAATTCACCGATCTTGGTGGGTTAGTGATAACGCTATTGGCTTTTCGTGAGACCTGGGTTCAATTCCGGGGTCGCCTACCATGGCTGGTTTTCACGGTTTTCCACAGTTGTTTCCAGGCAAATGCCATGATGGTTCCTCTAAAAATCGGCTGCGACCGTGCGCCTTCATTTCTTCAAATCTGTTACAAATTTAGTTCCAAGTTTAGTTTATAGTCTATCTGCATTATGCAGTTACATCGCAGTTTTTTTTAAATATTTTATTATAATAATTTAATAGGAAGGTACACGAAGCGTTCTTGATAAGGTGGATCCTGAATTAAAAGCAATTTTGGAGATGACCAACAGGGCACCCATTAGCGATGCGATACGAGAGGCTGACAAAAAAATCACCAAAGAGGACAGCGATAACGATGTTTAATGAAAGGAACAAATTTAGTTATACTAAAATAAAAGACTATTTAATATATGTAAATGGATTTTATCTTATTAAAAAATGTAGGAGTTTGTATTTTTGTTGCGCGAATGGATTTTTTTTTTCGATCCTAAGATGCTAAGATGATGGGCGAAATAATGGGCGAATATATGCAAAGGTTTTTGGTGGGTTTTTTGGAATTCAGAAAAAGTGATCAATAATTATGTCCCGAAACTGACCAGTTCAAATAGAATCGACCCTCTTTCAGAATATGACATTATTTGTACTCTACAATCAACAGGTGCAGGGTTATTTCAATCCATATCTGCCCAAAGTTGTCTCTTAATGTGGAGTGTCTTGCGGAGTAACTTTGGGCAAGGGCGTTTTTCGAGGCATGGATGTCCACCTGTGTTTTCCAAAGGTAAGAATTTGTATAAAAAAACGGGGTTGAAAATCGTTTTTCCCTTACTATTCCAGGTTTTCTAGATCTAGGAGAACGCTTTAATTATTTTGCAGCCAGTGCAGCCCGAGTAGCAATCGGTGATGAGATCGGGCCCAACAACCTGACCCTTTCTTCATTTCTAGGGGAGGCTCAGATCACCCCCTTTTCTGCCTATTCTTCCAAACTATTGTCCTCACTGTAGCCAGGCCATGCCTTTACCACAACAACCTCTCCCATTCTTTGTCTCCTGGCTAGGCCCCCAGTAAAGGCTAACTTAAGGTGCGCTTTGGGGCTGTGATGTAGCCTAGCCCATGTATCCCGCCCGACTTGTCTCCTACGACCCTATCCATTTACCCAATGGGATTATCCCAACCATTGCCTGGGCTCTCTACGCCCTTAGTAGCCTTTGAGCCCCTAAATCTCAATCAACCAACTCTTTAATTATCGCCGAGATAATATACATAGGAGTGTTTAGTTAATTGTACAGTTTAACCCGTATATTCGTGTATTTTAGGAATGACAATACCTACTGCCTTGAAATACTGTATCATTAGTCTTGACTACCCCTTTTTAAACTAGACCGACCTTATTTTTATAAATAGGTCGTACTGGTGACTGACACACAAATATTGGTTTTCATTCATTCAAGAAGGGCTTCCAAACTGCAATTTTAAATGTTTAACTTCCTAAATTATTTGTATTTTATTGGCACTTAAACAGTGAGAAGTTGTAAATTACAGACTTGTGGGTTTTTTTTAAATTTGTTTTATCTGCACAAAGTGTGAACGTGGATACTTCGGACAGTCATCGTTTTGCCCTTTTCACATAAAACTGAGTTGTTTAGGTTGTTTGTCGAAAATCAGAGATTATTGAGGTTACTTTGGGACAGCCGCAAACTTAATTTTAATATTTTCTACAATTTTAATCACATTTTTTTTCTGTATTTTTTGTTTATTTGACTCTAAAAGTAGGTGTCAAAGTGTTTTTGTTAAAAATGTTAGCGGATAAAGGTTTAAAACAGTTGATAACCATTATTATGGCAATATTAATTGTAATACCATCCACGAGTACTTTCTGGATGGTGTTCAACATTCTTTTGAAATTCGACTTGAGTCCAACACGATTTACGATAGTCCGGTGTGAAGTCGACGACTGCTTTTTAACTTTTGTGAAATTTATTATGTTTTCATGTGCGAATTGGGTGAAAATCTCATCTCATTTGTCTATTTCTTTGCTTTTCTGGTGGGTTGTAACGACATAGACATTAGAAGATGTCATCATCGTTTTCGACTCTGCCTACCTTCCTATATTTAGACTCAAAAGTCCAAATTTGGGTTATTATTTGCCAGACTGAGCTTATGTTAGAAAAGCTGAAACCGTGTTTTTGGCAACTCTCGAAGAATGTTACTCACTGCTTTCTTTAAAAACAAATACGAATTCAGAGAAATGAACAATTTTTCGTATTTAAGTAAGGGAATTAGTTTACTATTTCTAGTTATACGAATCATTATATATGTGTGTTGAAACTTTGATGCGAGATTAGTTTATGGATACGTGGATTTCTGTATACAAAAACATGGTATTTGTCAACAACCTAGTTATCTCGTGATTTGCATCTTCAAAAAGACTCGTATTTCACAGATACTAGTTGGGAGTGCAACATTGTAATTGTTCACAACAGAAGTTGTTTAAAAAATTGTTTGTTACAAAAATAAATATCCTCAAATTGGACATATTTAAATTTGTATATTCAAATATCACTGGATTTTCTTAAATCAGAATTTATGTATTACTCGTATTATAACAGTAATAGATAATACGATGGGCGGTCAAAAAGTCTTGCATATTCGTTTATTATTCAAAAACCTGTTGTCGTACAAAAAACTGAAATAGCCATTTTAAAGAGCAGGAAATTTTGGTTTTAGGTCCCTACATGGCGCTACAATTCATGCAGAATTTCGAACAAACTATCAAAAACAAAATGGCGCCTCATTTGAAAGCGTTCACACAAAAGGAACAACTATGTGTAGTGTTATTCGTTTTTCAGTGTTGAAAAACATGAAATCGAGTGAAATGTTAGGAGTTTGTGGTGACAAATGTGTTTCACAAAGTACGGTTCAGAGGTAGTGTTTAAACTTTAAGAAAGGACGCGAAACTATAACTGACAAAAAGAGAACTCTATTTTGCCCATGGCACAGCCCACAAGATGAACATGTTTGGGTGGGAACCATTGAAACATCCGCCATACAGCCCCAATACCTTTCACCGAGCGACTTCCATCTCTTTGGTCCACTAAATGAACATTCGAGTGGTCAAAAATTTCAAACAGACGATGATGTGAAATATCTGCATAGCCAACATAACACATTTTAAGAGGGTATAAACAATCTCATCAAACGTTGAGATAAATGTGTCAACAAACTTGGGCCCTACATTGAAAAATAGCAAATTTCCTGCTCATTCAAATGGCGATTTCAGTTTGTTTGTTCGACATTTGTTTTCTGAATAATAAACGAATATGCAACACATTTTGACCGCTCCTTGTATATTATAAAAGTAATTACTGTATATTAAAATAACACCAAAATATGTTAATTCAAAATTTGTTATAATTATTGTAATTATTATTATATTTGCATTGTAGTAGTAAGTTTTTTGTTGTTGTTTATTTAATTTAAATATCCCTATTTCTATCTAATTCCTAAGAACTCGCATCATTTACATAATTAGCATATTTGTGAAAAAAATAGTGTTCATATTCATAAATAATTTGTATTTTTTAATAGAAAGGTTTTCCAAAAATATTTAGCGCAAATTTAACAGTTTCTAAATAAGTTTCAAGTTCCCTAGAATTTTATGCTGTGTTCTATAATGTTTATATCAAAATTTTGATTATTTATTTGGTATACCATCTGAATAACTCATTGAATATACAAACTGATTTCTCATTTTTTGTAATAATTCAATCTTTGTTCAATTCAATTCAGGCATTGTGTTGATGTAGAAGAATAACTAGTTAAAGAGTAGAGGATATATTTATAAGTCTTATTCTGTTGGATGAATATGGAGTGTACTAATATTTGGAATTTATTCCAGCTGTGTTATTTTTAATATTTTCTATGTATGTCAAATGAAAGTTTCTGCTAAAAATAACCGCGGTGGAAACCGGGAGCTAATCAAGGAGGAAAGGTGACTTAACATGACAACATTTCATTATTCAAACGTACCAGAATATTATACTTCGATTAAGATCCTTGTAAGGTGCCATTCAAAAAGGACGTCCTCAAGAGGGGGTTAGGGAGGGAGGGGTCTGCTGGCATGTGGACAGGGGAAGAGGGGGTAGAGCCATTATGGACGTCCACTAATGATGGTATTTTTTAGTTTTTGGATTTTCTGTTTAATTGAGTTTTAAAGGTCAGTGAAACTGTGAAAGGGGAAATGGACACCGGAAGAAATGTGGCCCCAGTCCCAAATCTACTTGAATTTTTAAAACCTCGAGGAAAGTCGGGAATTATGCCAAAATTTGTGTTAAACACCAATTTTATGCTGGAATTTCCCTTCGAGGTCACGAAATTTTCGTTAATCAGAAAAATCTGGAAAAATGTCCTGGAATTGGTAGCGAGGAAGGTGGTTGGAAATTTATAGAATGGGCTTTTGTATGTTCCAACAAACTTTCTGGACACCCTACTTTCAAAATAAAATTAAGGAACAGCAATTGTGATGTAACTGAATCTCGCGCTCATGTGCCCCGTCACGTGCAAACGATCAAAATTGTATTTTTTAAAAAATGGAAATTTCATCGATGTTAATTAATAATTAGGGTGAACTCATCTTATTTTATCAGCTTTTTTACAAGTTTAAACAAAAATCTAAACAATACAGCAAAGATACTATCGTTTTAGATCAATATACATCACATAGTATCTGAAAAGTAATTATTGAAAAATAAGTTGAATTCTGCATATCATGTTTATTACGAAATTCTTTTTTTAAATTTTAATAAATGTTGGAAATGTTTCTGTATATATACCACATTATGTATATTATATTAGTATGTATAGTATGTTGTATATTTATTAGAGGCCCACTGCATGGTCCCAGCATCTGTTTTCATTCAATTTTACACCGCTTTGCCTTTCACACTTGTTTACAGATCTTCCTATCCATACTTATTGCCAAATTATTCAATTTCTTAGGATTCTTAACAGTTGTTCAATGAACTTATTGAACAATTCATATGCCATGATGTCATGTTGATGTCCCATTGCGGTGCAAAATGAATTCTGGGGCTCTGAATGTCCCAGTGCGTGTGATTTTTAGCCGGGTGCCACATTGATTGTGGCCTCTGGGCTCTGAATGCCCCCCCCCCCCACGCATATATATAGCCTTGTGATGTAGTTCAACTTTTCCACTTTCAGGAATACCGAAGGGATCCAACCAACCCGGGTTAATGATGTTAGCAAGGATGAAGGTAGTTGCTCACCCTCCTCCTCCTCTGCAACTTTTCGTTGGCTGTTGCCTCTTGTCTTCCTTTTCCCTCATATCCTCCGATGTCTATAAAAGGAAACCAGCACTTTCTCCGGGGGTAACTTGAGCCCTACAAGGTATGTTGACATATTGAACGAGAATTTAAGGCATGAAGGCCTAGACTCCCAGGTTCAGTCTTGTCTCTCGACTTAACACACTCTGTTGTGTTCCTATCCGAACGGGCGGTTGGTTGGAGTCCGGTCGCTCCCTCGATTTTCTTACTTGCTTCTTCCCTATATTTTCTAGAGATAAAAGATATACCGATAAGCACAGGGTGAGCGACTCTGATCCTTTCAAGAGGGTCTTGTCCTCTTTCTGTCTCTAGCTGTCTTGTCTGTTTTGGACAACTAGTTTCCTGGTGCGAGAATCTTGTTCTCATCCGGACTCTTCTCTTATTTTATCTACCGTAGCAATTGAATTTTTTTCGAAATGGCTACTTCAACGAAGACGAGCAGGTACGTGTACCGCTCATCTGGTGGCAGCGGACATGGTGATGTCAGCATCGAGTATGGCACGGACATCGGCGCCTTGACCCGCTTGGAGGTAAGAATCTAACAAACTTTTTTATCTTCACACATTATTTTGCGAGGAATGCAGGAAAGTTTCTCTCTGTCTTGTCTGAAAACTGGATACGTGGATATTATTATCGATGGGCTTCTGGATATGCCTTGGAAATGCAATTGTGGTCTTGGATATGAAATTGTGGTCTTGAATGGTCAGTATTGGATCTTGTAAAGTCATGTCATGGACAACGTCACGTGGTTTTTAATGGATAAATCGAGATTTTGTCTTCGGGCTGGATTTTGGTCATATTCGGTGATGTCCATGATTAGACCTTTATAAGGTCCATCGATTATAGTTTTTTCTTTAGAAATTCTGGAAAAAATTAGCGATATTTGTCAACCTCACATGTAGAAAAATGTTACGGTCAATCTGTGGACGACTTACAGTAGACAGAAAATCTGTTTTCTTACGTCTTGTAAGAAAACGTTCTGACTAAACTGGTAGCAGAAACTTCTGAGTTTTCATACAAGACCTAAGATAACTTTTTTCTGACTATACTGTTAACGGATTCTATGGATTTTGTTGAATGACCACTTCCAGGGCTCAGTTTAAAGTTTTCTTAAGTCTTGTAAGAAAACTGTCTTACTACCGGAAGCTGAAATATATCTGACTCAAAACAAGTAGTAGTCACAGAAGGTTTCATACAAGATCTAAGATAACTTAAGGTCCCCTTAAGGTAAGCTGCTCCTGTTGAACCCAAAAGCTACCCCTGATGTTGGCTTCACCCCCTGGAGTTTTGAACTGTCTGCACCGTTTTTGACTGCTGTACTTGGTATCTCTGGAGCTAAATCTGGGGTTGGCGTCACTGGTCTAGCTTTTTCCAATTTTGGCAACTTTGTAGGCGTTTTGACCCAATTTTGCAATGGCTGAATTTAAACACACTTTGGTTAATTTTACTGAATTACCATTATTTTAATACCGAACAGCCTTTTCGTGCCTTGTGTGTTTGATTATTCGTATATATTGTATATAACTATTATATATTTCTCAAAGGACGGTAGAACCCCTCTTAACCGGCCTCTTTTTAAATGTAAATTACCCACGAAAGTTACGTTGAAAAGCAAGAATTCGTACATTTTTCAGAAATATTATATATATATAGAGAGAGAGAGGGAGTTGTGAGAAACTACTCATTAAACAGTCACACTTGAAGTATTATTGTTGAAATATGAGAAACACGTTACTACACATGTACTACACAAATACTACATGTTTTATTTTGAAGTAAATGTAGTTGAGGTGAAAACTGCAGAGGAATTAAAGACTAAGTTCATGTTTTCGACCAGTGTTTTTCAATACGGCACAGAAAATGGCGTTGAGATTTGTGAGGCACACTGAACAAGGTGTCAAAGTTGTCACGGCACATCTTTCATTTTTTCATGGAGATTTTCTATCACTTTATGAATAGATTAATTAAGTTTTGAATAAAATAATCTGCTCTATCATAAACACTTCTATTATTTTATATTTGTAATTGAACATTAATTCAACCATCATTACGAGAAAAAAAATAAGTACACATATCAGGGTGTCGTCTACCAGCATTGAAAGTCAGTAAATGTGCTTGAATTTTTATCATCTCGGAAATGTCAGAATTGTGCTTGAATTGCTTGCCAAAAACTATATTTTTCAAATTCTCTAAGACTTTTTGGAAATATATTGTGTCAATTGGTCGTGGGAGAGATCTTTGAACATTTAAGGGATGGGCCTTGAATTCCTTGAAATATGCTTGAATTTTTTACAGCTGAATGACTAAACACCATATGATATATGCATTCACAAAATTGTATTTCTTTTTTTCAATCTTTAGTTTTGATAACTACAAATCTGGATAAATATTAAGAAAAGTTTAGAAAAATTTAGCAATATTTATTTGTATCATTTTTGTAATGCTTTTAGTTTTAATTTTGAAATTTCCGATAGCTATTTCCAACTTTGTACATTACTTGCTAAATTTTATATAAAATAATAAACAATTGATATCAAAAGTTAATAAGAGAGGATTTTTCAAACATAAACTTTGTAAATGTTTAAAATTTCATTTTTCCCCCAACTGTTTTTTTGCCTTACTTGCTAAGTTTTAATGTTTAATTTAAAAAAAAAAAATATCAAATGCAAAGTTAATGACTCAACTTATGTTCAAAATTGTTTAAAAATCCTTCATTCTTTTTATTGATAAGTTGGGTTTTTTTACTAAATTTAATTTGCAACATATTTTTTCCACAAATTCTGGGCAGCAGTATATATATCTATCTAAAAAGACGTTTGAGGAAGTAGGCCTGCTTTCATGGACTTGTTAACTGTTTCACTTGTTTACGAATGCATGCCAAAAATGAATGTAACTTGTCCCTGGCGCCATTTTAAGTGCCCGCCTTCTTCTTCAATATCTATATTTAGATATTTTTAGATCTTACCAAAAGCTGGTGTGAAGAAAATATTTTCTTAGCTCTTCGTATTTCTTACATCTATCTTTTAGCTTTCAAACTGCTGACTTTGCAATCTTCAACATTCCAAAAGCCCGTTTAGCGTTTGTATCGAATTACAAAAACCAACAAATTATACCCTTAAAAGTTTACAGAAATAAAATATTATTTAGTTTAATTCCGATTATGAACTTTGTTTCGTTGGATATCGTGCTTTAAAACTGAACAGTGCTGTTGCATTTAGGATCGTATGCTTTTAAAATGGCCACTAATTCTAAAAATACTTCCCCCCCCCTCACTTCGCCTTTAGAAATATCCACGACAGTTTGGTTTGTTTTATATCACCCTTCCCTCTTCCTGACGCAACCCCTCACCTCCTCCTCCTCCTCCTCAAGTGCGATAAGCCCCTCCCTCCTTTTGTTTTTGACCAACAGTTTACTTGTCGTCCCCAAGACGCCCAAAAATACTTCCCCCCTCACTTCTCCTTTAGAAATATCCACGACAGTTTGTTTCATATCACCCCACCCCACCTTCCTCAACCTTCATGACGCAACACCTCACCTCCTCCTCCTCAAGTGCGACTAAGCTCCTCCCTCCTTTTGTTTTTGACCAACAGTTTACCTTTCGTCCCAAGACGCCCAAAAATACCCCCTCCTCCACTTTCTCATTAAAAATTTCAATGACAGTTTGCATCATAACCCCACCTCCTCTTGGGCACCCCTGAATAGCCGGGCCAAAAAAGTGTCTTCAGCGCAGTGCGGATCATGGAAGGCCATGGCGGGTTGGTTAACCCGGGAATTCCCGGTATGCTGCTGTCGGGATATAACTTCCGCTTAATTGCCCTCCGAATTAAGTGCTACTCCACTGCTGCGTTATTTATTAGATCTGTTCGCATCCCCACCATATGATTTGCGATGTAATTTTCGCGACAAAAATGGCAGCCATAAGACTTCCGCCCGTCGTCTGACAAATGGAGATGAGCGAGGTTCTTGGTTAGCGCCAACGTGTAAATTTATGCGCGTTGTAGGCAGCCAACCGGAATAATAACACTCCAGTCCGCATCTATTTATCACGGCTGCTAATGGCGGAGTAAAGAGTAATCGCGGAGAAGGGCGCACAAGTTCCCAGGGGGCGCCACCGATTTCAGGTGCTGATATCCAGGGAGTTTCAAGGGAAGCCCACGAAGGTTGATTTTAGATTCACTAGTGAAAAAGCCTAAAGCCGCGTCTCCACTGAAGGCAACATAGAATGTTTGCTGAAACAAATCGAGAAAAAATGTTTGCCTACCGTGACGTTTGAGCAAACTTATTTTTTGTTGCCAGAACCATGGTTTTGTCAACATTTCACCGGTCGTTTGGCGGTCCGGATGTGGGGGTATCCGCCTGAAGAAGCTCCTGGAAATTCCCTCCAATGAAATTTGATCCCTCTCCACGTCCACGTTGTTGTTGTTGTTATTATTATTCAATTATTTATGTATCCTGTAAATAAACCTTGTGCTCCTTATGTTTGCTCCTGGAAATTCCCTCCAATGAAATTTGATCCCTCTCCACGTCCACGTTGTTGTTGTTGTTATTATTATTCAATTATTTATGTATCCTGTAAATAAACCTTGTGCTCCTTATGTTTGCTCCTGGAAATTCCCTCCAATGAAATTTGATCCCTCTCCACGTCCATGTTGTTGTTGTTGTTATTTATTTATGTCTCCTGTACATAACCTTGTGCTCCTTATGTTTGTAATCATTGTACTTTGGGTAATTTGTCCCCTGCCACATGGCACTCTTGTGCTGACTGTAGGGTGATACATTGAATTGAATTGAATCAAAGAAAAAAATGTTGTCACTTTACTGCGCATGCTCAGCCATGTGCTCGAATGAGGACCTGAATACTTTGTAAGGCACTTGGTAAAAGCGCCATAAACTGGACGCATTTGTTGACTTATTCCATCAACTTTTGATGGCGACGCCACAGCATTCAGTGACATGTTGATGAAATTCATTGTTTCAGGTTTGTCTTGAGTGTTTCAGTGTTTTATGTTGCGTGTTGAATGTTGTCTTCAGTGGAGACGCGGCTTGAGAGCACACTTCTTTCTTCCAAACCAACATGGAACCCGGACAACGGTACAGAAAGCGACCAGGGAGAATGAAACTGATTCATGGAGAGCTTCTATAGACTCGAAGTGAACTTACTGCTCGAAGAGGTTAATTGGACAAGAAATGAGCTATGATAACAGAAAAGGAAGTGAGCGTCTGTTTAAAGTGAGCTTGGGTCCCTAGAAACCAGAGTTTGGACAAAGTACTGAAATGGACTGGTAGATAGTGGACCACTATGCTTGAAGCATCCTGAAGAGTTAGAACATGTCCTCAAACTTTGTTCAGAACTAGGGCCAACAACGGTCACATCAATACCATCTCTACAGCACAACTATTGGACGCTGAAGCCGTTGGTCAAGCGGGTTACGCGCTTGCCTCTGTATTCTAAGGTACGGGGGTTCGCTCCCTGGTCGAGGTCGGTTGGGAATGTTTACAGATGGGAGAAATTCGGATGAGAGTTTAAACCTAGGTCTGGCGTTGATCGTTGCACGTTAAAGATCCCTGAGAGGGGGTTGAAGCGTAAACAGTGTCTGTTGTGGAGAATATATTGTAGGACTCAGCCCACCTGGCAATTGGTATTAGTATTTTTGGATTGTTTGGTAGTTGAGATGAAGAGAGAAAGAAACACGATCGCGGGCGTTCCAAACCTGTGTGTCATCTGATACCCTGTAGCCATAGTTCTTAGGACCGCCAGAAACGAATTCAGTGATATGATGATATGACTTTATCTCGTTGGCGACGTTCCTTAAGCTTTCACCAAGTAGAGGAAGTATCGTGACATTTTCCTGGAAACAACTGTGGAAAACCGCCAAATCACAGTCATGGTAGGCGACACAGGAATTGAACCCAGGTCTCTATTATGAAAGGCCGATAGCGTTACTGCTACTCCACCAAGCTCGATGAAAAGAGTCAGTGATTTTCCTCTGAATGAATATTTTGAAAACATCTTTGGAATAATGCGGGAAATGAAGTCTTTCTGACAACATTTTCAGTTTTCTGCTAATGTTGTAATCGGGTTTCGAAGTATACTTAATCTGTGGTACTTTGATACATACCTTATATGGCAATGTACATATATTACTTACGCCAACAGTGGTCATCTTGGAAAAAAGCTTGGCTATAAGGCTCGTACACCACTAGGAGGCGCTGCATCTGAAGGAGACTAATTGAAGCGAGCCACTGCGTGTGACAAATGCCTCTTGCCTATGGATTGCCTGGCTCTGTAATTTGCAGTGGTGCTAATGAATGTCTGTCTGACAAAGCTCTAATTAATGCAGTTTTATCAAAAGTATAGTGCGAGGTAAACCTCATAAATCTCCAGAGAATGCTCGGCAATTTCCTCGATGGCTGTTCAAACATTCTGCGAAATGATGGATGGAAGGCGCCCCTCAACCCTCCAGCAGGCGCTTCTGATGGGGCCTACTTTTGCCATGAATACTTATCCAATTTTTGCTACGACGCTCTCGTCCAAATACGCTCCAAGCGAGGTGATTATCGTAAAGCGAAATTTCTATCATTTCGCCACCTTAATAGTGGTTCTGTCGTATGTCGAATCAATGGTTAGCGAGTCACTACATAATTAAGGTACCAGATACCTTCAGATAGGTGGCTTGCATCCTTGGTATCATTTATACCCTGGACACACTATGAACTTAAACTAGTTTAAGTCTGCTAAACTAGATTACCTTAGGTAGTGTGTCCTTC
>JAQGAE010002175.1:0-18941 GCA_034696685.1 Julus scandinavius | reverse complement strand
GCTGAACCCTGCTTTTCGTGTCCTACTCAGGTGTATCAGACATAACCAAGCTATCAGGGGCAGCAGACATAATCAAGGCTATTATCAAGCTATCAGGTGCAGCAGACATAAAAAGCTATCTCCTTTGGCGTTTTTTACATGTAGGTTAAAACTTTATTGGAAATAATGAATACGAAAAACATTGGAATTTTCGATTGGGTTCTATTAGCAAATGACATGAATTAGGTAATGTTTACGAGGCTGTCCTACGCCATGCTAGGCCTATGCGTCAACTGGACAAAGTAAATCTTAGAAATGTTCCCCTCGTTTAAACCACACTGGTGTTGATTATTTACAAATTGTATTTGCAAAGGATCCATCATAAGTTGTAAGGCCGACTGGCGCCGTCTTCAAGTACGTGTTAAAGGTATCACGTCGTCTTATGTTGACAGTGGTGCAAGGTGGGCCCCCTTGCGACGCCTTTCCTAATTTGAAGAAAAAAATGAGGGAGCCAAGTTGTGGGCTAATGACCATTGGTGGACTTTGGCGGTTGTTCCTTATAGGTCCTCGAGCAATACCCATGAATGATTCAACATCCTCTGGTGGTGTATGGATCTTTAACATGGCCATCCATTTTACTCCTGCACGTGCCATGATCAAAGTTGATCAACCACCAGGAGGTGCTGGACAGGAATAAGGCTAATGAACTCCTGTTCTGACAGCTGCGAAACGAATTTTTGTTTTTTAAAAGAGTAGATGGTTAAGTAAATACTGTCAGTTTATAACAAATAAAGTAATTTAGCATATTAAAAAGTTCGAGTATTTTTTTTATACTTTTATACTGCATAGATTTTATGGGACGTTATGTCCAGTTTAGTTAAACTAATGGTGGAAAACTGTTACTGATTTTTGAAACAAAAATGTGTACCACATTGCTCGTTGATCTGTTAAGCTGTCTATGTTATTTGCAAGTTTTATTGCTTTCGAAACCAAGGCTGGGTCAGTTGACGTATGGTATACTTATCGGTTATTCATGATTTTCCAGTAGTAAATTGAATTAGTGTTGACAAATGGAGCTGAAAATGATTTATACCAAACAGAAAAGAAATCCCTTACCTGGTTTGGGTGTCGTAATTGCCTGGAAAAAGCCCCTTAGGGCATGGACCAGCCTTATTGCTTTCACCCAGGGAAAGGGAGCTAGAGGTCCTTGAATCGAAAAATGGTAAACAAGAGGTTGGGACTAAGGATGACATTATAAAAGCCGATTTTCTGAGAAGACATTCCTAGGAAAATCCGGAAATGACCCTATATAATGGATAGGTCTGGTTAGTCCAAGGACATGATTATATAGGAAGGTGAATGGGTGTTTTCCATTGGATTTAACACACAAAAAGAGCGCAAACTGACCCACTCGGAAATAAATAACGTCGCAGGAATGTTTAGTGTGGTTCGGCCAACCACCGGCTAAGGTTTATGAAGCAAGAACTAAAGGGGTGGAACATAAAGGGCGTAAGGCCACACTTATTTGAACCATTACAACGCCCTAAAGTCATAATCATAAAGATGGCGTAAATAATGCTTTAAGCACATGAAAAAATGCACATTCAAGCGATGTTTGGCTATGCTCATGCCTTCTTAATTGAGAGATAAGCTAAGTTTTGCTTATGTAAAATAGACGACACTCTTGGTATGTCTTATTATTATTATTCAAGACCAATGCAATGGAGCACTAGACAACAGGAATTATGGAATGGGCAATGCCAACGCTCTGACAATTGCTTCTGCTTGGACAATTATAAAACTTTATTAAGATACTGTATGTCGAGCAAATAAATTTAAGGTTACGACAAGAACTGGTTCATCGTTAATTGGCCTTCTTGCAACAGTCGTTTGCAAGAGCCTATTAACGTTCCTTTGAGCAACAATTAAAGTTGGGTTTGGTGTGGAAGGCTATAAGTAATCATTGACGATAAAATGTGATGATGTTTAGGAATTTCAGCCTAAAGTCCCACTCCTATATTATGAATCTTATACACATGTTTAATGCACACATTTTTCAATAATAGATTGTTTACCCATGTTAAAGGTATTTTAGTTATGTACTTTGTAGTAAATTTGTATTTGAAATAGCTTTTTTGTGGATGTTGGGAAGTTTTGTGGATATAGGACGTGATTTACAAATTACAAAATAATACAAAAATGCAACTAAAACGTAAACAATGTTCTTAACATGCTTATTCCAAAAGAAGATGTTAAGTTTTCCATTTTTAATGTTGGTGTAATGTTGTAATGATGTTGGCAATGAGGTTTGGCACTTTCCTGCTGGCGACATCTATTGATGCTCATCCTAACTATGTAAGTGGGTTTAGGTCTGGTTTATTTTGCCTGTGGTACATAGTATGGAAAGGTACATACGTATTCTGATATACGTGCTCGGCTATTATCTATTTTTTTTTCTGTAAATTCCCCATGACATATGATATGCAAGGGCTCACTTGTTTCGCTGACGTCGCAAAACGTTGGCTTTTTAAAAGGTAACCCCACGTAATCAGGGGTCACTTTGTAGTTTCTACCTTAGTGGGATTTTTTGTGCCTTCCAAGGCTAAAATTCTTCGGCACATCCTTGTTCCATTTTTACCGGCAACCAAACAGGTTTCGCTGGACAGGCTTCCATGCTAACGTACATCAGTAGTGCTAAAATGGCTGCCTGTTGCTCGGTTCGCCCAAAAAGCACGGCTGGCTTCCAACCATTTTTTTACGAAAAAATCAGTCGTTTAGACATTTTGCTTAAAATGTACCCGCATTTAGACCAAGACAATGTAAAGGTAAAAAGGTTGTAACAAATCCGCAAGAGACGCTTGAAATGACCACCGCAAAGTACACGTTTTTGGCATTTTTCTATGCAACCCCCAAAACGATGTGGAAATTCTGACCGAACCCAAAACAGCCTTGACAGACTGGTAAATGGCTTAAAAATACCAGTGTTTTTCTCTTTTGTAGCTTTGAGATTAACAATGTTATTTGGACACTCGCAATATATATCTAGTTGGTATGAGCAACAATAAAAGTCAAAGGTGTTTTATAAAATTAAAAATAGTTATGAATTCATACAAATATGTTGTATGTATATGAAACGCCTCAATGTTTAAAAAATGGATTTTATAGAAAATTCGGTTAAGACCAGTTAAATCCAGTATTTCAAAAACAATGGTTCTGAAATACTGTTTTCAGATATTTGTTGAAGTTTGAGACTAACCGTGAACTTTTTTCTTAACAATTGATAGGTTTGTGTACCCAATTGATGTGTGTGATTGAAAATGAGTCACCCTGTAGCAAAGACTGCCAACTACATTACTCAAAATTGTGAAATGTCATCCTACTTCATATAAGACTGCATTTAGTAATACACTGACCATGCATGTTCCTGGGAGGGTTATTTTTTATCTTTCTAGTTGAAATATATACAGCACTGAAGATGCCAATTAAAAGTTGGACATGGCTCTAAATTATAACCGGTTTCACCTAAATTATTGATACGCTGTGACTGTATAACTTATAATTCCGATAATGACGTCGTTAAGATAACAGCATAAAAAAGAAATATAAGCGGAATTCTACTATCTTATAAAGCTAAAGCATCTTTTGAATTTTAATCATCCATCTCGAAATAGGCTTTTTTTCTGGCAAGGTAAACCACTTTATGGAATTTTGTCTGTGAGCTGGTAGCACAGCGTGAGTGCCACATTTTGGCCACCATTTTCACAGCCATTTTCGCAGCATGCTTCGTGAATGGTGTCGTGAGAGATCTGGAGGTCCACTGTAGGTCAGCTGGAATACACACGATCTTTAAAAGGGCCAGTAAATAATATATTTTGTGTCAAAATCGAGCCATTTCTGTTTTCGGGTTTCGTTTTTGAGGCATGATGCATGGGTTTTTGGACTTTTCGGTGGATACCTAAACTATGGGGTGGGACTGCTTCAGCCTCGTCATGAGGTACAGGTCCCCTGAATAAACCCCAAAAAATGTTTAAAGTTACCTTCAGTTCATCGTTCGTTATTTTTTACGCCTTATCATATAGATTTACCTGGGTTTCATTTCAGTCTTGCCCTACAGCAACCACTCCTAATTCTTTAATGTCAAGGTTCTTCAACGTTGAGGTTGAGGAGTTTTGTTGTTCACTTTAACATTGTCAAAGCCATTTGGACAAAGAGGCAGCAAAAACGCTGTCCAATTCCTCTGATTAAAACAGAGGTACGCCCAAAGTTGATGCGAGTAAAAATTTTGAGGTGTTGCCATTCACGCGAAGAATGGGACTGATAATGACTCGAGTACAACTGAAATGGCCCAGGCACATTTATTGATGGCTTTGACGACCAAAACACGTTTATCTACAGAGTGAGACCAAACTAACGCAAAAAATAGAAGATTTTGTCGGTATTATGTATAACACAACTCATAATAACGTTATAATCAGACAATTGTTGAAATTTGCTGAAAGAACTTTTTCAATGCACGGGTGATGGGCTATTGTGGTTGCCATTTTTACCGCAAGTAAATCACAAGTAAAATGTTATGTTTGCAAAACATGGTAATAAACAGTACATATCCAGATAATTTGATAATTTCACATGTCATTCTAAGCAGAAGTGGATTTTTAACCATCATAAACCATCTACTGTTAATATTTGACATTATTATTTCACATATTGCTGTTCCTCCTATAATAAAACATTTTGTAGCAGTAAACTAAATTAACGAACTTTAAAAATTAAACAATCTTGAAATATTATAATTTATGTTTAATTGAAGTATGAAATTTGTGAAATAAATGGCGCTCTTATACAAGAACTGTTTATAACATGTGACCAAGCATTGAAAGAATTAATTTTTATTTTTACCCATTCGCTAATATATATATAGTTGTACACAGTCAGTACTGTATTTATGAGAAAAAAAATATAGTTATTTACTGTATAATTATCAAGTGGGCTTGATAATAGACACTATAATGTGAATCATATGAATTGATAAATGAATATTTGTAGTAACCATTTTGTTCGTTATTGTAAATTAACCAAGTTTGTTATTCCAGTTGAGTTTAAAAAATGACAATTCTTCAATCACATTTAATTAAAATCCACAATTTGCCGATGGCCTAATTGCGTCGTTTTAAATTACTATTTCTTTTTTTTCCTATTTGCACCAACCCTTGTTTTTTTTGTGTGTGTGCTTTCGTTTTGATGTGCAGTAGTTCTTGAAGTTTTGAAGATTTGGGGTCACACCTTCAAAGCAAAATTTTAATGGTGTCCATTTTTAGTTACTTGATGAACTGTTTGAGTTAAAGCCTCTTATCATCACCCGAAAATGTATTGACCATGTCGATATCCACCCAATGACCCTTCATGATTTTACAACAATCACAACAGCAGTGAACGGTTTTGAGGGTATAAGTACAGGCGAACAAGAAAAAACCAAAACCCTTATATATAAAGCACAGTTTTATTCAGTTTTAACATTTTACATTAAACTTATTTTAAAGAAATTAAATAAGGATATTGAAGTTGTAGCACACACGGTACTTTAGTTGAAATGTAGAAATGACTAGTGTTATAAGATCACAAAGATTCGAGTGTCAGTATTAGGTGTTTGAGCAGTGGGAGAGTGACGTAAGCGTTAAGTCCATCGTGAAATCTCATAGGGACCGCATCGATGTTTAAAGACCAGAGCGTTGTTTCGGATAACGAGTCCATGCCGGTTATACACATATATATATAGCATGCTATAGCACGACAGCATACATTCACACGTTTATATGCATGCGGGCATAACGCATCTTGCTTTTCAAACGCTTGCATTGAGAGGGTATAAACGCTTTTTGGAGGGACTGTACTATTATTGGCTAGATGGTCTCACTACGTACCTGGGCAGTTCTTCTGACATCGGCACAAACACGCACACACGACACAAGGAAGTCACAGCAGCACAACACGGGCGACACTTTCGTAACCACTTTTTTGCTTGGTCGTGCCGCATTTGGTTCTTTTTTTTTTTTTTTTTTTTTTTTTGGTAAATGACAGGGGGGGTCAAATTTGTACCAAATTTTTTTGTTAGCCACTTCGGTTCAACAGACTTTTTTTTTTGGTCTCTTGGTCAATGCGTTTTCCAATCTTAACCGATATTGATGGCACATCCGGATGGATGTTTTTTTGTGTGTGTGGCGATTTTCGATTGAAATCTAGTGTCCAGGCACCGGTATCTTCGAGATGGAGTTAAACATGTCCTGTCTGTTGAGTAGAAAAGGTTTGCAGAGCGACGGCAAAAGCGTTTCCCACGTTGCCGGTGGTTGGCTCGGATCGCGCTGCTTCTCCTCACCGTAGAGCGCCGTAAACTGACGGTTAAAATGCACCAGCAGTCCGCCCGAGCCACTCTCTTATGCAAAGCTATGAATGAAATACTACACACTCCGCATATCGGCATTAGCAATGGTAATGAGATTGCAGTTGCAATAGCGATGGTCATGCAATTGTATTAATATTTTATACCATATTGATCCCCTCCAGCAAGCCATGGCTCCACTCGCGCTTCTCTTTGGAGCGCCGTATAGATCCCCTCGAAAAGCCAATGGTGCACCTGATTATACCCCTGCAGAATTAAAAAATAATAAGATGCAGGCCACGTCTTTGACGTGCTTGTTACGCACTTGACTCACCCCCCCTCTTTCCAAAACCTACATAAATAGGCTGCACTCTTTTCTATACTGACTAATTATAGCGAAAGATTAGAATGTGCAGCACGTTGCCGTTCGCGATTAAATTCTTCTTCATGACTGTGGAATTCAACGTTTAAAGATCCACGAACAACGCCCCATTAACGCGCTGATACGATGCAAATGATGCACCTATAAATCCCACAAATCCATATTTCGTCTACATTCTTTCAAAGAAATGGAAATCACGAAAATGGAACGTTCCAAATTAATAAAATTTCTCGCTCAAGATTTGCACCTGTTAAACACGTGTTCTATATACAGACTATACAGACGCTAACAACCCCCAGTTTCTAATTATAGCCGGGTGTGTGAAATTAGCTTAACTGCGGTTCAGCACCCCCTGTTGGTGGAGCTGCCTTTAGCATGCGGTTTCCAACATGGCCGTCCCCGTCAGTGTTGCAATGTTTGGTGTTGTACCATTTGATTTCACTTCATACAGTATATATTGATATGATGTACACTGTATGTACGTTTTGCAATTTTGGTTCTACTAAATAAGGGCATTACTGTTGATATTATCATTTCTTCCATACTGCATGCAGTTTTTACTCCTATATTTCATGACAATTTCATGCAAGAGAGAACGTTTTTAGTATGACGTGACAAGGATGGTTCCAACTAAATGCTTGGCGAACATTGATAGCTATCAGAACTCTGAAACTTTTGATCAGGTTTCCTGCAACAGAAATGCAAATGCTTGTCAATTTGTTTGGTGTAAGCACTCCGAAGAAAACAATGTAGAAGGCTATGTATACTTTTAATCTGACAATATTCAAAACTGTGTGATAATTCTTATGGTAAAGATAAATGTACTTTTCTTCTTTTGCTTTTAGCTAATTAAAACCTCCTACCATATACTGGTATACTCGTGCAAAATTTTGACATTGAAATTTTTTTATTTTTTTTTTACTCAAAAAATTCGTACCTGCTCGTATAATAAATAACATGTGCATGGTTGACCTTGTTTTCTGTTTTTTAGTCATTGTTTGTTTTCGTTATTTTCCGCGTTTAAATTTAATGCCTTTCTATGATTGGTTCTCTTCGAAACTCAACCTTGCATTGTTAAAATAATGTATAGGTTTATAAACAGCGCTTTCGTACTCGACTTTCTCACTAGGGCGAGACACTAAAATTGAAGGGTTACGCAATAGAAATTAAACGAATTATGATTAGTTACATCAAATTATGATTTCTGCATTATAATATCAAAATTTAAGATTCAATGTCAGTATTTTCAACTTCACGGTTGAAAATTCGAATTAAATACAGTGTATGTACTGAGTGAACACTTAATGATACTTACAAAATAGAGATAATATTGATACAGCTTTTATACAAGTTACAGTAATTAAAGATAAGAAACCGTTTAATGGGTTTAATTTTCAAAATAGGAATACCTTTAACGTCTCCTTGCACGGCTATCAGTTGTGCATTTTAATTTGATAAGTAAATCAAAATACCGATGCAGTATTTCAACCTGTGGTCGACCTTTATCCTTAACAGGTACTATATCTGAAGGATATTAACGTTAACTAGATTGATCTTTAACCCGTTTAAAAATCTATAAGCCCACGTCAGTGGCATATTGATATTTATCTTTGGCAGTAAATCATCCGATGATGCTCACACTGATAACTGGCCATTGTGACCACTTATGTCTAAAATTTATATATATATATTTTTTTTTTTTGGGCAGAATTGATAATTCACTAGACCTACATCCATGTTTAGAAGGCGCACACGTTTATAAGTTCTGTTATTTGCACAACTTTAATGCGCAATATATAAGGTTTCAAAAGTGTGTACATAACGTAGGTGTCCATGGGATGTTGTTGATAGCCCAAAACGGGATTTTCCATGTTCACGTATAGCTGGAAATGTAATGTGGATTCAGCTTGCTCGTACTTAACATCTGAAATGTTAAACTCTCAAACTGGGCAACTCCACAACATGGGCATATCCTAGAATTGATGGAGTGTTTACGAATATTGAAACCTTCATGTGCTCAATATACTTCACTTTGTAATTTACATTGGCTGGTTTTTCATGATGATAATTTTTATATACATCAACTCTGGTGGAATAATTAAACTTGCTCCACCAAATATACATGTATAACAGGCAGTGCCAATGGTCACTGTTGTTGTAACGCAGTAAAATCTGTGAATGTTTGTCTTGTTTTAAAAATCAACCCAAAATAATAAATTAGTGATTTGAGTCCTAAAATCAAGATATTTCCATGATTGTCTTCAGCTTTTCGATTATTTGTAAGACGTGTATTGAATTTCTAGCCTATATTCCCTGAAAAGATTTGAATCCAATCTTAACTACACTCTACAATTATAGTGCATTCTATAGAACCGTTCTAATATCTATAATCAGGAAAATGGAATAAAATCGAGTGGGGAAAAACGTATTTCTTAAGTTTCTTTATTGCTTGAACTTATTTTTATAAATCATGTGTACGTGGAGTGCCCAACATAGGAAGGATGGAGTGTAAACGCACGCTTATTATATATTGCCGTGTGTTCTTCAAGCGAATAGATCTTCTATCTGTAACGTGGGCCTGTGGCCTCGTATAAATCAGGACTAATCCTAGAAATTTGTACTTGTCAAACGAGAAAGACAACTTTTGAGAAAGCATGGCAATAAAACAAGCTGTATGCAAAAATTTGTATTCTCTGAACTGCTGCTACGCCGTGTGCTCTGAATGCAGGATTAGGCGTTTTACCTTGGAAGCACACACTCCCAGCTTGGGGTTACCTCCCAAGCTTTGTTTAACGAACCTTTTTCCCTACTTTCCGTCGTATTTATTTTTTGGTTATGTTTATAGAGAGTGGAGATATAAGTTTATGCAATGCCGTATAGCGTGGTGCCGACATTCTGCGCGTAGGGAAAAAAATTATATGGGACCTCTGTGTGTTGGCATCCTTTTGCAAACCGAGTTACTTGCACCCTCCCACACGCAACACGGTGATATATGTTGGCCATTATAAAACCGGCAGAAAAACGAAAAATGACTGCTTCGTATGTTCATCGTACATGGTCTTGCGTTTCAGAAAACCGTAATGTGTTGTTTGCGTTTTAGGGATGTACAGACCGCAGGATCTTTATATTTGGCACACACACTGTATATACGGTCCTTGCTCAGTATATTTTCCATACATTTTCTATTGACTGTGTACGTTGTCTGTTGCTTTCTGGCATGATTATAGAACAGAAGATTTTGTGAGACTAAATTAAAAACGTTTATGCCAAATTTGTCTTCCAAACCTTGCATGTGAGGACACATTCTGTATATATAAGCATTAAGTAATTTGGAATATATTGAAATGACATATTTTGAAATGAATGGAAATTTTGAATTTTGCACTAGAAAAAAATCATGTTGGTTGTGATATTTATTTTATATACAGTAGAACCTGTCTAAATGCAACCTATGTAAATGAATAACCTCTCAAAAAGCATGTTTTTCACCGGTCCCAAGAGTATGCTTTTAGACAGGTTCTAGTGTATACTCAATGAGTTCTTGAAGAAAGGGAGTGTATACACCGGGATGATCGACCGTACTTCTTTGTCTTTTGTCTTTATATTTGTCAGACACTCTGTACTGCCCTTGCTAAGTTTCCATATACATTTTCTATTGACTATTTATGATGTTTGTTGCTTTCTAGCATCACCATCAAACATATGATTTTGTGAGAATGAATGAGATTTATCTCCAAATTCTGCAACGTATACTTTGTAGGACATTTTGAGAGGACAAGGACACATTCTGTATAGAGTTCAAGAATGGTTTATATAGCATGCACAAAGTAATGCGACTATGTACTTAAAATTCACACTTTACAGCAATGGACAAATTTTGAAATGAATGGAAATTTTAAGTTATGCACTATTAAAAATCTTGTTGCTTGTGATATTTATTCGATACTCAATGAGGTCTTGAAGGAAGGGAATAAAGACACTGCTACCTAGATTTAATAGACCTTTCTTCTTTATATGTCTTATGGCTTATAGAGTACATGTACACAATGGGAATATTTCAGGGTATGATATTTCTATTTAATTTGGGTTGTATTATATAGGAAATAAGCAATACCACCAACAATGCTCTACATCCAAGCATATCCGACAACATGACATGGAAATCGTATGCAGCCGCACATGTTGATTCCCCATTTTTTATTTGGGAATGTCGGGGGTCAAGCTTTTCTAGCGTGCTTAACTATGCCAATGGGGAAATTATAAAGATGTATAGCGAAAAGTCTTGCACATATCATCGTTACGATTAGTATGCCATGGCATGGATTCCACTGGCGACACTCAGACTATTTGCATCGCGTCGCATCTCCCACCTAGCGAACTTTATTATTTTCGTTTTCACCCCACCCCCAAAAATATTAGCAGAATTTTGATTAGAAATCACGAAGGTGTAGCGTCAAACTTTTCTCTTGTTTTCCACGTATTACAGTAAAATTATGCGGACGGATGAGTGTAATCGAGCTGGATGAGTTTCTATGTGCAATTTAATCCGGAAAAATGCCCCTACCCCTGTATATTGGCCACATGTATCCCTTTTTTTTAAAAATCGAATTGGGGCTCGGCTTATACCAGAGTTTTTTGCATAATAGTTCTAGTTGTTTATTTAATACGTAGATGTAATTATTTCACTTGTTTAGTTTTTTTATGTATAAAAGCGGCATCTTTTACAATATACGCAGTTTAGGGCACTTTTTAAGCGTTACATTGGCAGCAAACTGAATTAAGAAAAACACACTTACCTTCATCGAAAGCATATATTCCCATAATCATTGCTGTCCCAACCAAACTGCTAGTTTTCTGTTAAAAAATTTGACGAATTTTCAAGTAAAAACTCATTATAAGGCGAAATCAATAACACACCGCTATAATTAAAGATAAACAAAAGTGTTTTTTATTTCACAATAATAGCTAATCAGTCGACTGCATTTTTTACATACACAAACACTATTGACGAATAATTCGAGGGCTAAAAAAGTAGTCCTATAGTGGTAATTTTTTGTTCGTTGCGAGGATTTTGTGTATAATTTTGATTGATTTTTTTTTATTTCAAATTCTTGGAAATTAAGGTTAATGGAGGTAATGAACTATTTTACAATGTCTTGTTTGGGCCAAATTTATACTGGAAAACAAGTGGAATGTTGCAACCATGTTTCATTGAGCATTTGGAGAACATCGATTTTAGGTATATGTATTTTTCGTATTTTAGACTTACTAACTGTTGCACTATTCTTTGCCAAAGTCCCATTACGGACAAATATGAATGGTCGTTAAAATAATGTTGAGTTTTAGTTCGATGATGTTGTTGCAAAACATTTATTAATTATTACAAACCGAATGTTATGCCTGAATGTAAGCACAGCTAAGATTTCCTATAGGGCACCCTACAGGCTCGCAAGATGTTAATCACGTGACTTCTTTGTACGTATGCTTTTTTGAGTAATCATAGCTTTACTTCCACGCATGCACATTAAATCTGCCCAACTGCTCAATAACCAGGTCTTTTGTGGTCACCTGTGAAATCCCAATCATTGTTATCAACTACTTGTGCTGGAATAAATAGCGGTTTCCACGTGAAACCTTAGCCATGATAACCTGAAATCATTCCACTGTTGTCATAATTTGGGATACATGGTATTTTCATTGAATGTCTACTCAAACGTCAGTTGAAACTATGCATTAATGAATTTAGACAGATGAAAATTAAGCTGGGTTATCTTTCGAAAGATAATTGGAGAAAACGTAAAACAGCTTTAAGTTAAAAAAAATATTTCCAGATCAATGTGATTTATCAAATCAATTATTGCATTATTTTTTTTTTCTATTGTGATCTTTCAAATAAAATTATGCATATTTTCAAGTTGGCTTCTATTTGAATATCCTTATTTGTTTTTTCGTTTCTTGCAACTTTATTACTTTTCGATTTAGTGTTTTAGTAACGATTCGCTTTAAAACGTCAACGATTATGTAAAACCAATTTTTTTTTTCAATAACGTTCAATAAATGTGATTAGCGTTTTCGGTATATATAAACTCGGCAAATTTTATACTGACGTCGTTTATCTACCACCCAATTTGAATTTTACGATCTCTTTATTCATTAAAACTAATACAAATTTCTTAAATTTTATGAAAATGAGCGGTTTTATTACTGAAATTGTAATGGGAAATATGTCAAGTGGCATTTACATCAGTTGTGGTGATAAAGGGTTTCCAGTTTTATTAAAGTGTGAAATGATAGGTCTACTTCATTGAATGTAGGATGGTTCATTCACAGCCACATTTATTTCGCTTTTAAACATATAGTTGAAAATGTTTCGTTAAGGTAAAAAGCTATAGTTTTGGTGATGCATCGAGCAAACGTTTCTTTGGTGTGAAGTGCTATTAATTGGATTTTAATAAAAAAATCTATAAAACAAGTGGGGAAGTATAAAATAAACTTCTGTGTTCTTTAACGAGCCACTGTGTTGCTTATGTGATATATTACTAACTATATATATATATATATATTATTATTATGCAAGGTCTCCTCAACCGAATAGAAACATGCTTTCTGGATTAAATTTTCATATTCTAAATTTTTTTTGTATCATTCAATGTAGTGCTTATGTTTTAAGATTCAAGGTCTCTGTTTACAAAGTGAGATGAATTCGGTGGATTATCATGAAATTAATGGCTTGCATGGATTTGCTTGGCAGATTTTTAGATGTGTTCCCAGTCAATAATATAAAATTACTATATTCTGCCAAAACGATTCTGGGAAACCTTGTGATGTGTTTGGCGGTAGAGTTATAAAGTTCAACCAAGTGAAGTTGAAATTATAAAAGGCAGAATTCATTTTATGGATTATGTAAAGTAACGTTCACTTTTTCCCAGCCAATTTTTGAAAATGTAGTTTCACTATAAGAAAAAAATTAAAAATAATTTCTAGAGATTGAACGTACTAATGATGTTTGTGAAACAATATTGTTGTTAATTTATGAATTTGCAAAATATACTGAATTTGTGGTACTCGTGAGTAGAACACATTTAAATTTATACTTCCCTACTTTGAAATAATTTGACTTTATTAATGTATGTGGCTGTCGTCTTAATTAACAAACTGAATTCGAACCTATTGATGAACTATATTCACAAAGTATACACGTAGTTTTAAAATCTATGAAATGAAGTGAATTACCTTAGTGTTGTATTTATCAATCAGTGCATTAAAACAATGCTTGGGCGCAGTGGTGAACGCCACCTGATGTGGATTTATTAGTCGAGCAGAAACGTCTTGAGACATATTCTGTCTAATGGTATCGTGCGTTTATAGACTTTTCGTGGTGAAATGGGCTGAATATGTGAAATAGCTCATGCCAGTCCACCAGTTTGCTTGTAAATCAAGTTTTCTGTGCAGGCACACATATAGAAAAGAAGACTTAAATAATGCAATCCTATACAAATCCTACGATAATAAACTAAGCGTTTCATTACTGAAATCTAGACCCTGTGAAATTGTGGCAAAATGAACGAAACAGTTGCTGGTAATTATATGGCTTAAACGCAACTTTTAAGCCTACAAGAATCCTTTTCCAAACATATCTAGCCTTAAATTTCCCCTTTAAATGTTTTAGTATAAACTGACCGATGATAAAGAATTGTCAGGATTGGAGTTAGATATCCAAATTAAGAATAATAATAATAATAATTATAATTATAATAACAAACATTAAATTTTGAGTGTTTTTTTTAAATGAAATGATGAAAATATATGTTAAATATTTCCTGGCATATATACACATGAATACATTCGCTAAGATTTTTTTTTCTTACAAATTCGAATATTTCTTCGTGTTAGAAGATATATATTCGTAGACTACAATTCGGGGCTTTATTGAACACCGGTGATGCATTTCATTGCTTTGTTTTTTTCATAAGCATCTTGCTTTCTTGTCTGAATTTCTGCTTGAGCCTTAAATTCATTTGAACTTCCAATGTTTATTTGTACGGCATTATTATGTCCATTATTTTTTAAACGCAACCGATCGAGTTGCAATATTGGATCGATGCATTTCAATGTTTGAAAGTATATATAATGGACCATAATTAGCGTTATATGTCATCTCATTTTAAATGATATAGAAAAATCAAGTATGATATATTGAAGATACATAATAAAAGATGAATTATTTCCAAGCTTTACATTGCATTGATGATCAGTCTTTTTTTTTTTCGAGAGGGGAGTCAAGAAATGGTCTTTAATGAAACATTAAACTATAAAGTGCTGTTTAGGTCAATCGGTATATTTGAATTAACCGTCAGTAGCATATATAGTTTGTTGTTTGGTTGCTTGGGCTTAAAGACTCAGTGCTATTGAAACATAGTGCGCAAAGTGAGATGAAGTTAATAAAACTAACGAGGTAGCCTATTATGCTTTTTTTTCGTATAACGATCCCAGTAATTTGCAATTTTGGTTGGAAACTGACAGACGAATTAGTGGTATGGGCTGATTTTTTTTCAGTAGCGTAGTTTGCTCTTAGAAAAATAGCCATTATTTCTTGCGCATCTATGAATGATTATCCGATCAGATATGGCAGCCTAATACCAAAGTCATGAAATAAAGACCTTTCCTAACATGACCTTCTAGGTGCGAAAATTTCTGTATTAAGCGCTCATCTTGGAAAGTTCTTGATGATTCTGTTCATTGAAATGGTCCTTTGCTATGCAATGATGAGGGGGATCTTGACTATTAGTGTTTCAAGAATGGCCATTGCTGTACTGCTGCTAAAAGAGTCCAATGTATACAGCATTGAAGCTCGTCTGTTTGCCTGTCTGTCCTCTGAGGAGGTTTTTGCAATTGTCTGGTTGGTATATGGAACATTCAGTTCATGTGAAGTTCACTTGGTTCTTCGAGGTGAAATTGACAACTGCGTGGATAACACTACAAGTTACATTATGAACCTTCTCCATGCTGGTTGACGTCTTGCAACCCCTTGATGTGTGCAAGAGTTTGCTGTGCAAGGGGTATAAACATTGTTACTGGTCCTTTTTTTCCCTCTATCTCTCTCTCTTTCTCTGTCTTACTTCAGGGCTGATGGCTCCAAGGGCGTTTTCAGAGGAAGAGGTTGCATTGTCCTTTATCTTCTCTCAGCTGAAGATTTTGGTTCTTTTTTATTTGTCGTAAGGGATGGTGTTGTATGTTTGGTCCTCCACAAGGAACTCTACGTGTAATCGGGCCGATCTTGAATATAATCGTCTGTATGGCACCCGTTGTACATGTTAGCCGTGACGTCATCACATCCGGTTCCTAATACAAGCACAAAGAAGAAAGAAATACAATTGTTAGTTTCCTGGATTGTTTCTGAATGTGAACACATATATAAGAAAGCACGCTGAGTAGGAGGATGTGGGGAGAAAAAAAAAAGGTCTTTGGGATGCTAGGGAGGGGTGCCAAAAAGCACGACCCACGATGGTCCCATAAAAGTAAGGAAACAATGTGGACAGAAAACTAGTAAAAAAAACCTGTGTAACAATTTGTCATGGTTCATCAGGAAACTGCGAAAGTAAATGAAAGAAGGTGTTACCAGAGGAAGGACTTTTTGGGCTGTTGTTCAGTAACCTTTTATCCACAATAGAATACGTATTTTATACATTTCAAAATTACTTCAACGTTGAATTTGAACCTTAAAAGATAGATGACGTCTATATCCGTGCAATGATTCCCGAGTCTGTCGATTTCGGCGTAATTAAGGACCTCTAATGTGACTAAGGATTAGAAGACTGTCACCTTATGCGGTATAATGTTGTAATCAACGATTACATAGTTTGGTGCAACCGGTCATAAAGATTTGCATGGGTGCTGTAAAAATGAAATGCCATTGCGACAATATTCTAATGTACACTTAAGATTAATTCAATAGGCCATTATTTTTTACAAGTGCCAGACGGTATTAAATGAATACAAGCCTACCGCGTACCATTCTTTATTGCAAATTAAGGTTGGGTGTCGTAGACAATTTAGTAATAAGGCTCGAATAACGCCTTTCAGGTATATACGAATTGCTTCTTTCAGGTAACAACGAATGTATATGCGGGACTTATATAATATGGGCCTGAAGCAGAAGGGAAAAAAACAAGCTATTGGCTTTTATGACACTACATTGTGCTTATAAAAGATGATATGTAGGTGGTGGCCATACACGAAAAGTTTCCTCTAATGTAATAATATAGCCAACCAGCATGGATGGTTTCCATTTTTTGAACCAATTATACCTTTGGGGTAGAGATATTATATTCGCCTTCCTCCAAATACAACTGCCATAGAGATATACAAGAAAAGATACGTGAATTGGTTGCAAAATAGAAATTGAATAGCAATCTTTGTGTGTTTTGAAAGGCGTTTTTTTTTTTCATCTGCCCAGGTCTGCTGTTGGAACCTAGGATTTCATGACGTTTACGTGCTTCCCAAGAATTTTCACGACGAAATTCAAACAGTCTTATATAGAATGCTCCTTCAAAATAACTTCTGGTGCATTATTTCTTTTCAGTAAATCCCTGAGACGTTTTAGCTGAACTGAACTAGATTTCTACGAAAATAATAGTCTGAAACTAATCAATTTCCTCTTGTTTTCTTGGTACATTTTTGGATCATGAGAATGAAATGTTTTGTGAACAGGTATAGGGATAAATGCACACGAGAAAACTTCGCAAAATACTTGTCGAGACATGGCATGATTGTGTAGATAACGTACAGGTATATGTTGTTAACAATAATTCAGATAAAAAGGTCGATTAAGATTTTATTTAATTGCTGACATTTTATATTCCAACTTCGTTTCCCATGCATGCACAGTCTGTGTAAGCCAATGATAGTTCATCATCCAATTTCATCTATACACGTATTTTTTTTTTTACATATATAGTTGATAATTAAAAAAATCAAGGAAATTGGCTATGAATTCAGGGTTACCAATACAGTCGAACCCCCTTTAATTGCACAGCGACCCGACAAGCCGAAAATGGGCAATTAACCTGTTTATGCAATTGCGGTTGAAATGTGGTAAAATCATGGAAGTATCAATGCTACTTTGCACACATTAGAAAAATGTCTATGATTATTTAAAAATGTAATCTTTTATCACTTCAGATATCGGCAAAAAAAATGAAACTATATAAACAATTATGTTTCATAACAATCTGTGCTTCATTAAGGAATATATAAACCGATCATAGTTGAAATAATCACACAAATCCTTATTAATTTTATCTTGAAAACTGCCTCATTTCTGTATTACAGAGAAAAAAACATGTTATAATGCAACAGTTGGCTATGTGACTTCTTTCGGACTATTAGGACAGATTAAGATTAATGAAACATCAGCACTGTAGCAACCACGAATCGAAAAAAAAAACATCTTTTGGCAGATGGCTTTGTTAAATGGTCTTAGGGTGATGAAAAGGCAAGAAAAAAGCCTCTTCTGTTTTTGCACATAAACCTTAGTAGCCTATATCTATAAAGATAAAAATGTATAGGCGCACATAGCTGCAGCTTGACGGATTGTCTTATGGAGTGTTAGTTCATCTGAGAAAGAAATGAATTTGTCTTCAGTGGTTCCTATCTATCTTTTAGGTTTTTCTTTATGTGTCTGGTTGGTTTCTGTCGCAATATGTTGGGATATTGTAAGTATAGAGGTTTCTAGCCTGAACACCTGTATAGATTGGTGGAGATAAGGAAAAACTGGACAGAGAGAATATATATCTGACAGAGGGAACAAAAAGACATTGAAATAGTGGTCTTATGTTGGGCTCCATTGAACCGTGAGTGTTTGAGCATGATGAGATAGACATTTCATAAGCCTTGTTAGCTCTGGCTCAAGTAAGGAGGAAAGTATGGTCCCAGGAAAAGATACTGTAAAGAGCAGTTTACAATTGCTGAGTTGTTGAACAATAGAGAGCCACTTGGGGGAAACAGATTTAGATGGATGTACTAGATTTCTTTCCTTCTACATTTCAGCCACTTGAAAATTTAAGTTGCAACTTCTTCATCCAATGTACTTCAAACCTTTTTCCTACATTGTCGTTTAAAGTCTGACCCTTTCTATTGGATAACGTTGTTTCATGGCAATTTTGTGAAAGAATTCAAAATTATACTTA
The DNA here is from genome assembly GCA_034696685.1 of Julus scandinavius. NCBI lineage: Eukaryota > Metazoa > Arthropoda > Diplopoda > Julida > Julidae > Julus > Julus scandinavius. The sequence goes on along the minus strand of JAQGAE010002175.1, from coordinate 16 downwards.
AAGTTTTCAGAAAAAA
>JAQGAE010002174.1:0-18944 GCA_034696685.1 Julus scandinavius | reverse complement strand
GATGGCCGTAAAGCGAAAAAGCCATATAACGAATCAATTCTTTCTGCATTGTGATTTTCATTTTTTTACCTTCTTAAACAAAGTGAAACCAATAAGTTGTTTTATGTTCTTAGAAAATCCGACCTTGTTTGTGCAAATAGGGGTAATTTATCACATTTTTTGGCCAATGTTTCTTTAATTACAGCATTTTTTTTGACCGTATAACGAAATATTGTGGGCAGTAAGTCGAAAAAGTGACATAATTAAAAAAAAGGCCGAATAGCGACGTATTGGTGTATATGCAATTTGTTGAAGCAATAATCTAAAATGTAATATTGGGCTTTTTTTGGCAGGAATTGAGAGAAGCTTTTGACCCACATGGATATTACTTGACTGCTGCAGTATCTGCTGGAAAAGAAAATATTGATAACGCTTACGATATCCCTAATGTTGCAAAGTAAATTTATTTTATTATTTTTAGTACACAATTAAATATTACCATAGTGATGCAGTATGAGAATAATTTTTTTTAAGGAAATGTCTACATTTTCGGAAATATTAAAAAACTTAAATAGATCAAGTCATATTAGCGGACATCAAACAGTTGTTCGCAAGTTATGGTGTATGACATTGCAAATGAAGCTGATAATGAATTATTAGCTAAATGTATGATGAAAATCTATGTAGATTATTTCTATTTGTATTGAATTTATTTTCTGCTTTCACAGATACTTGCATTTTATAAATTTAATGGCCTACGATTACCACGGTGACTGGGAGCCCTATGTTGGAATGAATGCCCCACTGTATGCTCGGCCTGACGAATATGATGGGAATGCTCTACTTAATGTTGTGAGTACATTTCTTTCTAAACTTACCTTTAACTCTATTGTTAAACCTACTTCTAAAACACTGCACTACTCAGGACTTCTCTGTTAATTACTGGATTGCAAATGGGGCTCCTGCAGAAAAGATTCTCTTGGGTTTGGGCGCTTATGGCCGAACCTTTACGTTAGCCGATCCTCTTCGACATGATTTTTACGATCCATCCACTGGACCGGGACAAGCAGGTCCTTACACTGAAGAAGCCGGAGATATGGGTTTCAATGAGGCAGGTCACATTCTAGCTTAAGAAACTTGTGATTCTTGCATGCTTACCTCTAATGATGGTGTCACTTGGGTATTTAAGATTTGTGAGGCAATGAAGGCCCATCCAGAATGGCCAGTCGTTCGCGATCCATATTACCTTGCTCCTTACATTTATTTTGGAAATCAGTGGATAGGCTTTGACGATGTAGAAAGCATTCGTAAAAAGGTCAGTAGGCTAATTAGAATAGGAATAAATAGATAATTTAAAGTGGTTTTTATATTTTACTTTTTTTATTGTCTTATTCACAATTTTACAGTGTGAATATGCAAATAGCTTAAATCTAGGAGGTGTCATGGTTTGGTCCATTGACACTGACGACTTCTTGGGCATTTGTGGCAGTGGCAAAAATCCTATTTTAAATACTGTTAATGAAGTGATTCACGGAGGAACCACACCACCACCAACCACACCATTTACTGGCCCAACACCTACGCAAGGTCCAACTGTGACACATCTACCCTCTACTAACCCACCGGCCCCAACTTATAAACCTGATGATGTTTGCAAGAAACCAGGCTTCCAAGCCGACCCTAATGACTGCAGCGTGTTTTACAATTGTGTCCCTCAACCTGATGGCAGTTATCAGGCATTCCGCTTTACCTGCGAAAATGGTTTAGTTTTTGATCCAAGTATCGATGGCTGCAATTATTCAGAAAACGTTCCCGATTGCCATGCCGATATTTAGTTCGGAAATGTTATACTCACCCCAGTCATTCTCTACATGAAAATGTAATGTTTTTTATATTGTCGAATGTAAATCTCAGTGGTGACTTTAGCAACAAAAACTTAATTGGTCACTGCTCCAATAAATAATTTTAATTAAGTTTACTCTCGTAATGCATTGTATTCCATAAGCTGTTTTTTTTAGTTTAGTATCATCATTAATAAATTATAATGATTATGTTCTCTTTATTTTTCTTTACGTCAATTCCTTTGAATGTAATCTTTGTGGATCGATCTCGGTCTTTGTCCCGTGTGTGATATGGAGTTTGCCTTGGAATTGTTTTTATCAGTTAGCATTTCTTTTAATTATGCAGCAATAATTTTTCCTTGAAGATTATCTGTAATTATAAGATTGTAACTAGATTAGGTTTTTATTTGATTTCATTTGTGAAATTGACGTTGCTTTCGCTATCATTAGGATAACTATTGAGTTTATGATGAAAATCACGTGAAAAGATAAGAAATCATTTCAAGGTAGGATTTAAATAGCTGTGATTATATAGAAGTGATCGAGCTCTTCATGATAATTTAGTCAATGCTAATGCTTATCTGTACTTCATCAAGTTATATAAGAACAGTGTTTCTGAGCTAATATTACTTTGATAGTGATACTGAAAGCAGGAGCGATTTTCCATCATACTTTGGTAAGGTTTTGTTGTTAAATTCAATTATTTTCTATATTTCTAACAATAATATGATGACATTTGATGAAGTGAAATGGTTTTGTCTAATTAAGTTTGCTCTTAAAATTATATAAAGAACTAGTATCTAACAGTTGGGTATTTATGCTCATTTTCTCTTAAAATACTAGACATTTTCAGCCTTTTGTTGTGGAAAATTAGGATGAACATCAAAGCTTAATTATAGCATAGATTATCAGAACTTGCAACTATCATAAGAAATATTAGCTATTAAAATAGCCAGTTGAATGAGATTTTATAAATGTTGTTGTCTGTGGAAAGTATCAAGAAAAAGTACACAAATTGCAGTATGAGTTTATTATGAATAATACTGAATATTTCTTTATGCACTTAGTTGCATAAGCACTGTTTTATAGGAAGATGCGTCCTTTATTGGGATTATTCTTGTTGATTGCTGTGAATTATTCACTTCAGAGGTCTATCAAAAGTAACGTCCTTTCAAATTCATATTGTTTTTAAACGCGTCGTGAATTTTTTATGAATCTCTGCTGGTTTTTTTAGAATTTCAGGCCTCAGATAAACGAGTTGTGTGCTTTTATAGCAGTTGGGCAGTTTACCGTACTGGTAAGACACTGTATTATTGTAACATTCTGTCAGTGAAATTGTTTTTAATTAACTATAATAATGAATCAACATTTCAGGTGATGGCGAATTTGACGTAGGGGATATTGACCCATTTCTATGTAATTATGCCATTTATGCATTTGCTGGAATAGACAACGCAACTCATAAAATAGTTTCATTGGACCCATATAATGATTTGCCTGATAACTACGGAAAAGGTAGCTAGATCAAGTTTAAATAATGTTTTTTGAAGTTTAAGTTAAGCTTGGAAATACATTTTTGTCAACTTCTTTCCTGTAGGCTCATATTTGCTTTTTACAAATTTGAGTAAAACAAATCCAGACTTGAAAACAATGTTGGCAGTTGGTGGTTATAACGAAGGGTCCAATAAGTTCTCCATTATGGCTTCAACCTCCGAAAATCGGCAAACATTTGTTAGTTCTGTTGTGGATTTCTTGAATAAATATGGTTTTGATGGACTAGGTAATTTTATAGTGACTATTTTATAAATTAAGTAGGTTACAATCCACCTTGTGTGGTTTTGATTTTGATTTCAAGTTATTAATATCATATGAACCTGTTTCTTAGATATTGATTGGGAATACCCCACACTAAACGGAGGCGCCCCTGAGGATAAAGCAAATTATGTAGAATTAGTCAAGGTATGGTCCACAATAATATTCAAAGTTGACATATTTTACTTTTTTTAAAAAAAGAAGTTTGATTTCCTGAGAAAAACTGTTCTACAGTGACATACACAAATATGAAGAAAACAAAGCATATATTTAAGATGTTGTATTAAATTCTATAATATTGTGGATAATGTGTTAATAGTGAAATATTATGTAGATTTAATGTACTGAATAAGATAAATTTGCACTTTACTGTAACAAACTAGCCTGAGCTACCACAAATTTATAAATTTATTTTATCCGCTCTTAGGAGCTTAAGGAAGCTTTCGAACCAAGTGGATTGTTACTGTCTGCTGCCGTATCTGCAGGAAAGTCCACCATCGATGCAGCCTACGATATACCTAATCTGTCAACGTAAGTCTTGTTATAAATACATATAACAATATTAAGTTAAGAACAACAAAATTTTATGATTTTCTTAGATGCAGCTAAATGCTCGCGCTCGTTTAGGTTTAATTTTACAAATACATGATTTTATCATCACCAGTAGTTAAAACTAATCTCATTTGTATTTTAGTTACTTGGATTTTTTTAGTATAATGGCTTATGATTATCATGGAACATGGGAACCTTACACTGGTAAAACCATGTTTTAATTTCTGGTGTTTCCTCAAAATTAAATTAAATTTAACCTCATGCATACTAGGGAGCTACATATACAGTATTTTTTTAGGTCACAATGCTCCACTTTATCCAAGTCCAACTGAAACTGGTGGTAACCTTACCCTTAATGTGGTAGGTGCTGAAGATGGCCTTTGTAACGTTCTTTTATATCTATCTCTATGCAGTGTAATTTTAAATTATTTTAATTGTGTCTTATGCTAGAATTATACTGTGAATTACTACATTGAATTGGGTGCACCAATTGAGAAATTAAACTTAGGCTTGCCATCGTATGGGCATAATTTTGAGTTGCAAGATCCACAAAAGCATGGTTTCTATGATCCCATCCTTGGACCGGGCACTGCTGGTCCTTACACCCAACAACCTGGCACTCTTGGCTACAATGAGGTATGGAAAATTGAATGTTATGGGAACTACAATAAATAAATTACTGATATATATCACTAGAATAAACCACTAGATACATCGAAATACATATGTGAATATTTTTATTTTCAAACGCTTTCAAATACTTACAAACGCTAGCCATAATATATGAGGGATATATTTTAGTAAGAAATTCCTTACGTTCTTTAATTCAAATTATATATTAAAATTTGCATAAGTTTTTGGAATTTCATTTATAAAAAATTAACATGCATGTGTGTGTTTGCAATTTCATAGATTTGTGGTAATTTGGATGGTTGGACAGTCACTTTTGATGACAGTTACAAAGCACCATATGCTTTTCTTAATGCACAATGGATTGGTTACGACAATGAGGAGAGCATTCGAGATAAGGCAAGTGATTTTAATATTGAATGGTAAACCTGACGATTTTACAATGCTGGAAGTGAATCTTAAAATTGGATTTTTGTTTGTAGTGTGATTTTGCAAATTCTAAGAGTCTTGGTGGCGTGATGTTCTGGTCTCTTGAAACTGACGATTTTCATGGATATTGTGGAGGCACGAAATTTGCGCTTTTATCTGCCATCAATGATCAGTTTTTAGGCAATGTTCCTAAAAGAAGGACATAAGTGATATGGGTTGATGTTGTTTGGTTTGATCAATTATAATCTATGCTACCGAAATTAACATTAAATTTTTTGCTTTGACATTTGCCTTTATATATTTTAAATATTACATCCGTAAGCTAGAAATATAAGTTTTAATTGTACTATATCATTCGGGAGACCTGGGTTCAATTCCCGGGTCGTATACCATGACTGTGGCTTTCGCGGTTTGCCACAGTTGTTTCCAGACAAATGAGATGATAGTTCCTCTAAAAATCGGCCGGCGACCATGCTCCTTCCTCTCTTCACTTGTATAATCTGATGTCTAAGTCGCTACTGATGTAGGAACATTCTGATGACATGATTGATTACGACCTCTCCCCCCCCCCCATTTCATATGGCATTTATTTGCTGACTGTAGGGTACTGAGTTAGTTAATTGATTGATTGATAATAAATTACCACAAAAAATGCAACCAAATCCAAAAAAACTATGACCCCAATTGCCAGGTGTGCTGAGTTCCACAATGCATATACGCTAATTAGTAGTTCAATAGGTGTACTTAAACAGATCCCAAAATTTCGCATATGTCTGCAGTTTAATCAGTTAATTAGGGCCATTTTACATGTGCTGACCCAGTTTTTAAAATGACGCTGGACCTACTGCAATGGGGCTTGTAGAAGTGCTAGAGAAAAAAAAGAAGTTTTAACTACAAGTTGCTCTTGCAGTCCATCTTGGAGGTCTTTGCAAGCTGCAATTGTGTTCATTTCACAAAAGACACTCAACTTGTGTGCTATAATTTGCAGAGCTTCTTGAATCTAACGCACATGTGCACCATATGGGAACCAAATGCAGATAGCCCAACTGCCCAAGTGAATTGAGTACCCCTAATATTAAAGGCTGCAAATTTATTATTTGATAAAAGCTCGATAAGTAAAACTTACGTGCAGAAAACTTGAAAAGTTGATAACGTATTGTTATCAATGTACAACTACATTATCCATCTGCAATTCTCTGTCCTTGAAATTACTGATATTAATTATCTGGCATTTTGTCTTAATTGATTATCACTGAATTTCAATTTAGTTTGAAAAACTTGTGTCTCCCATTTTATTTTGTCTCCGACTATATTGCGAAGTTTCAACATTGACATTTAAGTTAGGTATGTACTGCATCTTAATAAGTTACAATTTTAAGTTTGTTTCATTAAGTTGGCTCGTGTTAAGGGTTTAGAAAGAAAATACAAGTGTAGCAATGAACGATACTTTGTGGGATATACTTTTTGTTAATTTACCTGCATAATTATAAAGTATTTATAAAACAGATCTAGGATAACTTTTAAAACGATTTTAATGAAATTGTTGTAATTTTAAAACCACATACAAATTACTGACCATAACACTCCATTTTTAAACCATTTCACTTAAATATCAAATGTAATTTCATCATTTGGAATGGTCGACTTTCTAAAGTTTCTTAATAAGCAAGAAACTATTCCTTTTTATGGTTTTATACTAGTATAAAAATGCAGAAACAATTATGAGTAGATCGTGACAATTTCAAAGTAAATGCGCTAGTTCTGTATTTGATATAAATATTTTTGCATTTTAATAATGTTATATTTGAGAAATATCTATGCAGGAGGTGTGCTTGAGAAGATCGTGACAATTTTACATTCAGACATTCAATTTTATTTCAGAATTCAACATGAAGGGATTTTTATTCTTAATTTTAGTCACTATAATGTGCATTCGTTTGAGTAAGCCATTCACAAACTCCTGATTTTTTAAAAAACATTATCCAATTTAAAAAAATCTGTTTTCTCTGTGATTGAATTTCCTTGTAATATGTTGTAGATGAAGCCAAAATAGTGGGCTGCTATTTTAATAGTGGTGTTTATGGACGATTTGACGTGGAGAACATCGATCCGTTCATTTGTAGTGAGTATATATTAAAACTAATAATATTGCAAATCATTGAATATCATTTTCCATAATATTTTAATAAAAATATGCTTACTATTATAAATGTTCATCAAATTTCAGCTCATGGGTTCTATGCATTTGCTGCAATTGATCCTACGACGTACGAGTTAGTGGCTGGAGACCCAGGACACGATTTGCCTAGTGGTGGAAGTGAGTTCACAATGGCAAATGATGCATATTTACAAAAACCAGTGACTAGATATATTTATAATTTTAAATTTTAAGATGCATATCAGAGATTCACGAGTTTGGCACAAACCAATCCGAATTTCAAGCCCATATTATCCGTTGGTGGAGGGACTGCCGGAGTTTCAGCTTTGTTTTCAACTATGGCTGCAAATCCCTCTTATAGACAGGCTTTCATTAATTCTGCAATTAATTACTTATATCTTTATGGTTTCGTTGGGCTGGACGTCGATTGGGAGTAAATTATTTTGTTTTATTATTTTAAATTAAGTGAAATTTTTATATGGCAGCCATTGATATTTTCACCAATAACTAGATATCCAGCACTTAACGGTGGACAACCCCAAGATGTTGCCAACTTTGTTCAACTACTAAGTGTAAATAACCAAGTTGTTTTTGGTTAAACCAATTTGTTATATAACTATAGTTGTAAAAAGAACGCTTACATATTTAGGAACTTCGCACTGCTTTTGATGCGAGAAATTATATTCTTTCTGCAGCTGTTAATCCACAAACGTATTACATCAATTTGGCTTACGATGTTCCAAATGTAGCCAGGTAAGAAAATAGCTGCTAAAGCTGAAATATTGGTATACTTTGAAGTTTTACAACTTTTGGTTGTTCGAAAGCGTTGCTTTGTAAAACAAAAATACTCAAAAAAAACATTTAAAAACAGGGAAATTTGTGTTTTATTTAATAATATGCCATATCAAAGTTTCCTCACCTGTAAATTTAATATCACAGGTATTTGGATTTTGTGAATTTGATGTGTTACGACATGCACGGTGATTGGGAAGGTGTCGCTGGTCACAATGCTCCGCTATATGCTGCCCCAGGAGGAACAGCAGAAGATATAATGAGGACGGTGGTAAATATGTCATTATGTATAATCAATTAAATACACTCATAACCATAGTCCAAAACAAAAAAACTGTTTTTAAATATTTTATAGAATGATTCTGTTCGTGCTTGGTTGAATTATGGAGCTCCAGCTAATAAGTTGATCTTGGGTACCGCTTCTTATGGACGCACTTTCACCCTTGCTGATCCCAATAACCATGGTCCTGGAGCCCCAACAGTAGGTCCTGGAAATCCTGGACCTGACACTACATCAGCTGGAGTTTTGGCGTCGTATGAGGCAAGTTAAATTTGTTCGTAATTTTTGTATATTGTATGTGTTAAAGTTTCTAATAAGGAATTTTCTGTAGGTGTGTCAGCAATCTTGGACAATCATCAGGGATGATTATTATCGAGCTCCTTATGGCTACAGAGATAATCAGTGGGTTGGTTACGATGATCCAGACAGTATTAGAGAAAAGGTAAGTGTTTAATTTGATCTTAAAAAATGTCCCGCAATTTTTGTCAATTTCAGTCCCTTCTTCTTCTTTCTCAGTTTGGCCATGTTTAAATTTAAATTCATACATTTTGATCCGCATTATTAAAATAAAACATGTCATTAATTCTATAAATTAGTAACTATAATTTTAATTGAAAATCGCATTATCATTTTAAGTGTCAATTTTCCACATCACTGGGTCTTGGTGGTGCGATGGTTTGGACTATTGATATGGATGATTTTAACAATAAATGCGGCGAGGGAGTTTCTCCAATCATTCAGGTTCTTAATGAAAGTTGTTAATTAATTTATATCTTTCATTTTTTTAAAACTCATGCAGTGTGATTCAAACAAATATGTTTAAAATAAAAGATGTTTTGTCGAATTATTAAAAAAAAGTTGTAATAAATCCAAAAATAGGTATGTGAACAAAGACATGATGTGGCCTACATCTAAATTTTAGGTTTTGAATGTTGAATGGATATGTTTTGTAATATGCCATAATTAGAGATATCCTCTACAATAACGCTCATATGAATGGTATTATTGGCTGTTTCATCGTGGTATAATAAGTAATATCACTATTGCAATAACATGATTTCATAAGTTAGAAGAGAACCGAGCATCTAGAAAACATAAATGTGTTGCCAGATTAGATACATGTACAATGTGTAAAAAGTATCGTGGCATAACTGCTAGGGAATAATGTAGTTAATATTTACACTTACAGTACATCTTGATAGGTGATATGATAATAATTCGGAAAAATTAAAATTATAACGTGAATATTCTTACCATTAACAAAAGTTTTCGGTTGACAAAAAATAATTTGCAGCCAGTAAACTCAACATTGGATACAACTATTTGATTGATAAAATGCTCCACCTGTAAGAACAAATAGCACATTATACTGTAATTTGCAAATGTAGAAGTATATTTATTGGCATTGTACTAACCTCCATACAATAAGAACTTGGTGGACAAAGATAAAGGTATTTCAAGGGTTCCTTTGCCTAGATACAGTTTATGTAAATAAAAAAAATATAATGTCTGATTATCTATTATACATTGTAGATTTAGGTTAAGGATTTCGAATGATTTTAGCAGAAAGCCAAACATACATATTTCATGTCTGGTTAACAAAATACGTAAAGGGTACGACTTTTATGTGTGATCTTGATAAAAAAAATGAGTATAAATTATTACCATCTCATGAAAGCTGGCTGCAGAAAACGTGACTGCACATGTTCTGCATATTATATAAAAAAGGGAATATATGGAATAAATTCCCACGATGCCTCTTGATGTACCTGGTCTACAAAATGCGAGATACGGAAAATTAGACTAAATAGGTTCATTACGATATTCGAAGTGCATATAATAAATATTGCTGGTATATATAGTTTAATATACAGCATAGTGAATGTTTATGTATACCTTAAGGCAGAATATATTTGAACGCTAATGTGATAAAAATTGTAAGTGAATGAGAGAATAATTAAAGGGGAAATCAGGTCGTCCACTATTTTGGCAATTTGGCAAAGTTTGTAATGATCACGTCGAATTTCGTGCCAACGCTTTCTGCTCTTAAACTGATGACACGTTCGTTTCATGTAATTGTTGATAACTTTTAAATTGCTCCTTAATGCCAAACTCAGCAGACTGATGATCATGTCGCGAAAATTCCAAGCAACGTTGATGTAAATAGTTGCCACAAACGCAATGACCGCAGACAGATCGCTATATCCAAAGGTGAACCCGAAAAAGTCTATCAAATAATGCAAATTACACTGAAGAAACTGTCTGATGCCAGCGCAGGAATGTGCAGTAAAATCAATGGCATCGTGCAAACAATGCTCACTTACACCAACAAACAAAAAACTGACAGAAATTGAGGTGGCCATATAGACTCCCATATGGACTTGTTCTTTCCTACCAGAATACTTCTGCAGACCAAAAGCAATGGTATCCCACTGGATTAACAATTGAGGCAGTTTTCTAGCCAATTGAATACCAAACAGGATGTTCCAAGTAGCCGAGAACCAGTACATGAAATCTCCCAATAAAATAAATTTGATTTTCATGTCGTTTTCATGGGCAAACACGACCTCGATGTTGTACCGTATTAGCAAGATGAGCATCATGACTGCCAGAGTTGTTACTGCAAAGCTGTAGCATGTTCGCAGGGATTTCCAAGAGAATTTCAGGTTACAATTTGAGCATGATGTAATGTTACTTAAAGGGATTATTCCAAACGGCATCACTAGTAACATGGTTGGTCTCAAGGAGTAATATAATCCCTTGAAAACAACATATTGCATTTCGTCTATGTCAGACCAGACGTATCTTGGTGCTATGTTCTTGCGCTGCATATCCGTGCAATTTTGTTAGTTACTATGCAAGAGTAATTGTTCTGCAAGGCTGTTTATTCAGGAAACACATGCCCAATAAGGTAAAGAAAAAATTGGTCATCAGAAACTCCAGATCTGATGTTTTGTTATAGTGTCGTCCATCATAATAGTCGTGAATGCAATTGTTAAAATATAATTGTGTGGGTTATTGATGGATTTTGTGAAATTCTGGCTGATGAAATCGATAATAAGGAAATAATAATGGCTTTTTGTGCATAAATGCCTCTATTTGAGTCTATGTTGAGTAAATTTGTGTATGCCCAAGTTTCTCATTAAAATCGTAGAACCATATATGAAAACATGACAATATAAAAATTCACATGTTACACGTGTAACATTCGTTTAGTGAAAATGTGTACTAATAAAATATTGATTAGATCCAATATAGAAACTAACTTTTGCATAATCATATCACACAATCTCTGATTTGCGATCATATTGTTATACTAAAACCAATTATAAATTATTGATTTCGATAACAATAATACAACTTAGTGGCACTAATTTAACTATAATGTCTACATAATGCATAGACAAAGATATAACGATAATCTCTAGCACCAAAATAATACTATCTTTAATTTTGATTATATTGTGGTCTGTTCGTTCCATTAACTAAATATAGATCGAAATTTAAAATCTATACCTTAAATCTCGATCTTTTGCCGTCATTGTTGAGATATTGACGAATTTTATCTTATTTAAGGTCAAAATCTGCACAAGTAGGTGGTTTATTTTATCAATCCTCTTCAAACATACAATTTTATAACTATCGAGGACCTAAGTTAAATTTAGATCAGTGCGTTCTCTATTTTAACCATTTACCTGACAACAAGTAATTGCACTAATTGCAAGTTCTCAGCAACTTGTATTTAACTTATTCTCTTGGAAATTGCTTAAACTTTGTCATACTAAAGTTGTGTGCTAAATGGCCAGTTAGAGATATTGGAAACACATTTTTAAAATGTGTTTCCAAACAATCACCAAAATAAAAATTATGTAATTTATTATGTAATTATATGTATGCAGAATTTCTTAGAACTGTACCAAATGTTATTTAATTGTAGTTTTGTTGAGATATATTCTCCAAAATTGCATTTTTCGAAGTATTTATAAATAGTCATGAGTGCCCTGGACTTTGTTGATCATATTTATCTGAAACATCCATCTTTGCTTTTGATAGCGTGATGTTAGGAAACAGAAAAGTAACAGTAATTCCTATCGTTTTAATATAAATAGGATCAACGATGACATTTTGGGAACATTTAACTTAACGTTTTTCTACAATCATGAACGTTAATTCATTTCTTCTCGTCTCTTTGACGATTGTATGTTCAGCATTTTCAAATTCGCTTAATAGAGGTTGGTTTTTAGTATTTTGGTTTTAAACTATTCTATCGCTTTGTTTTTTACTAAATCACTATACGTGAATGTTATTTTATAAAAATCAACAACAAGTTTGTAGTAATTTTTTTTAAATGTTTGGAAGATAGTTTATAATCAAACAATTTAATTTCAACAGGCGACAATATCCATGCAGATTTAGGAAAAAGGGTGATTTGCTATTATGGATCATGGGCCACATATAGGCCAGGTCTAGGTATGAATTCAATTTTACTCGATTACGATGTAATTAAACTTGGTATTGTAAACTAATGTAATACAAAAATTCATTTAAAGGTAAATTTGATGTTGAAAATATCGACCCTTATATTTGCACCCATGTGATCTACTCCTTTGCTGGTCTGGATAATACTACCTTTACAATTTATTCACTGGATCCCTATAACGATCTCTACGACAATGGTGGAAAAGGTAATGAAAATAGTTTTTAATAATGGGTTGATATCTTGACGGTTTTCAATTATAATTTCGTTGTTTTGATAACATAGGTGCCTATGAAAGATTCACCAACTTGGCAACTATTAATCCAGACTTAAAATGCATACTTAGTATTGGAGGATGGAACGAAGATCCGGTGGCATATTCAAACATGGCAAACGACCCAGCGAAACGAGCTACATTTGTCGCTTCTGTTGTGCCATTTCTTGAAAAATATGGATTTCATGGGGTAAATACATTTTGAAATGTCAAGTCAATTGCGAAAGAAAACTAGTTTGCTAATTTTCAATATTTATAGCTCGACGTTGATTGGGAATACCCAGATGAACGTGGCGGAGTCGTAGCAGACAAAGAGGCATTTTCAGCTTTATTACAAGTAAGATTATTTGTGAATACATATTTAACTTTTTTAACGATTCATAACATGTAAATTGGGAAAGAAATTCAAAAAACAATTTTTCTAAAATGTTTCAGGAACTCAAGGAATCTTTTGCTAGCAATGGGTATTTGCTGTCGATTGCAGCTGCTGCTGGAAAAGATACCATTGATGCAGCATACAACGTACCAGAGATAGTTCAGTACGTAAATAATTCAAAAAATATATGCTATTAACCGAACTAGATAATTCTAAATAGCTATTCAGTGTTTCTTAAATTTAAATTATAAACAGACATGTGGATTTCATTAATTTGATGACCTACGACTTCCATGGTGACTGGGAGCCCTATACAGGAGAAAATTCACCCCTGCACTCCAGAACTGGGGAGACTGCTGAGGAGCAGCTGCTCAACGTGGTAATTACATGTAAAATTGAACGTGTTTAGTAATGGGCACATTAAAAGGCATCTATAACATTTTTAATCACTCATAACAGTGTCCTGATTAAATGTATAATGTAACCTTTTAAGATTGATTGTGGATCAGCGATTATCTAGTGTTAACCAGATTAATTAAACCAACACAAATTTAAATTTTTTTTACATTGCAATGATTAAACAAATTAGTTTTAATTTACAGGAATATGCTGTTAATTACTGGATACAGTTAGGCGCACCCGCCAGCCAAATTAACGTAGGAATGCCAACTTATGGCCACAGTTACACTTTGGCTGATCAAAGCCAAACTGATTTTTACTCACCGTCCAGTGGATCAGGTAAAGCTGGTCCTTACACCGCCGAGGGTGGTACCTTAGGATATAATGAGGTATATGAGGTTCCTGCATAAATTCACGTTTTTCAGATAAAATCATTTATTCATCTGAAATACACATTACCATGTGTTATCAATTTAGATCTGCGTTTATCTGCAAGATGGAGGATGGACAGTCAACTACGACGAAGAATATCAAACGCCTTACATGTTTCAAGGCGATCAGTGGGTTGGATATGATGATACCGAAAGTATTGCAGCAAAGGTAAATACCTATGATTTAGAAAATATTCACATAATTATTCAAGTATCTTTCTTTAATCACTCGTTCTTGTTTGAATTACATTTCTTCAGAGTCAATTTGTTAACGATCTTAACTTGGGTGGCGCTATGATCTGGTCAATCGAAACCGATGACTTTCAAGCCACTTGCAGTTCTCAAACTTATCCACTGCTTACTGTGATTAACGAGAACGTCAGACCCGATGCACGTACACACTACTAATGGTCCATTACCCATCACTAACCTTGAGGTCAACAGCCTATTCATCACTATTCCTTCTGAAATTCTGCACTGCAATAACCATGCAATAACCATCATTATCAAGTCTTGAACTCTTCTTCATCGATTCAATAAATAAAAAATAACTCATTAAAGTCGTTTAAACATGCATTATTATTTAAATGTGAAGGTAGAAAATAACGTGTTTATTGAAATACAGGAATGAATTGCATTTATGCAATGTTAAGTTGTTGTCGATGTTTGTTTTCAAGATATGTACAGATCTGTTTCAGATCATAAACTAGAACAGGGATTGTCTTCTGTCTCCGTGAAACACTCAACAATCACAGGACATGTTTTAGTAAACTGACACGAATGGTTTAAAATGTACCTATTATACAATAATTGTAAATGGAAAGCACAATTGTTTTAAGGGCAAACAATTTCTATCAGTTTTCAAAAAACGTTTTCCATGTCATATAAACGTATTAAAATGTATTTCCAGTTTAATAGTGTTATTTATATCCAGTAGAACAAAGTCACCTAAAATAGCAAACCTCGTGGCAGTAATTTTAGAGAGATTTTTTTCCAGAGTTATAACCGTTATAAAAAAGACCTTAATTATAAATAACCCCATAATTCCCCTATATATTAAGTACAATAACGACTGGCTAAACCAGGGATGCTGGTAAAAATCACCTGATATGACACTTATATTCGTTTAGATTTAAAAACTCTTACTAATAAATCCTTAATTTTTTCATCGCTTTTTGTTTTTATGTATTAGTATACCATGGCAGGAATAAACAATAAATACAAGTATGCTAACAACATTTTATCAAAAAACCTATCCTTAAAAATACTAATGGACGTTATGGTTGTTCAAACGAGATTAAAGATTTTAGCACCATTTTGTGTGCCGTGAGACAAAAAAAATGGTTGAACAACACTATACCAAAACTCTTAGAAATTTTACTACAATGCAGGTGCCTCGACCTGTAGCACCATCTATGTCATATCACATGTTCTTATTAATGATCATATTGAAAGACTCGCCGAACCTTAGTGTATCTCAATATACATTATATCAACCGTTATTCTTGCTTAGTTTCAATAATTTAATACGGGCATCAAAATGCAACAACTGTATAACTCGAGTACATGATTTAAATTCTTAATCGGCCCTGGAGAGTTTGTTGTAATCATATATCCGTTATAACCATGACTCTGAATTTTCTAACTTACAGCAGAAGCTAAACAGTTTTTCTATACTTGAAAAGTATTTTTGGCACTCAACAGAGAATGTTCAAGTGGTCCCATTGATAACACAATAATCTTTATGTATCTTCATTATTTTTACCTGGTGATTCTATTACTGTATGTTATTAGGATATATGTTATCTTTATTTCGTTAATCTGCACTCGTGTACGTATATAGCATCCACTTCAAGCAAGGATTGTTATCTAAAATATCATTTTCTACTTGAATAAACGTTTCCTATTGGGTTATTTTTCTACTTGGTAACAGGAAATCATATACTCATATACTCATCTAGAAAAATCAGATCATCAAATTTCAAAAATTGCTAGTTTTGACGAAATAAATGTTGTTTTATTTATATGTATTACTTTTTTCTTGGTACTTCTAAAACCAAGACTTATTGCTATTGGTAGTGTATATATTAAAAATTTGGAAATATACTAATTAGTTATATTCAATTGTTAGTTTACAAGAGATTTATACATTTTTCACGTAATTCTTAACTTTTATTTCCGTTATTGAAAATGTATTCTAACTTTCAATCTTTTAAGCACTTATATCAACTTAGATTTATATCAAACTATTTTTAACCGCTTATCAATGGTGTGTTTATACCATCGGAAAAACCTATTATCGCTAATAAACCACTTGAAAAGAAATTGATGAATTTTATCGGAAGTTTTGGAGATGTAACCTTTAGCTATGTCATGTGTGCAGAGATGGCAATTGAAAATTTACAGGTTCGTATCATTTTATATAAAAAGCGCTTATGGTGCAATTTTCAACACTTTTCATTGAAGTCTCCCAGGAACCATGAAGACTTCATTGTTTCTTATCGTCTCTTTGGCGATTGTATATTCAGCATTGTCAAATTCTCTTCATAGATGTATGTCTGTTGTTCACAATTTGTATAACTTTTTTATAACGACAACTTGTAATCGATGGAGTTTGATGAATTATTTATTTATCCAAGTTTTCTCTCGGTTGCATGGAAAAAATTTCCATGGTGCCATAAATTGTTTCTAAAAGAAATATTTATACTAGAAATATTTAGAATCACTTTTTACTTGTGTTGCTATCATAAATTCTACTATTTGGGATATAATTTTGGGAATTTATGTAATTTTTATTTTTATTTATAGCCAATAATATTTACGCCGATTCAGGACGAAGAGTAGTGTGCTATTATGGATCATGGGCAACTTACAGGCCAGATTTAGGTAGGAATTTAATTTAATTTTACATTGTCTTAAATAATGATTAAATGTACTGTAAATTTCATTTGACGATTTAATTTGAATTAAAGGTAAATTTGACCCTGAAAATATCGACCCTTATGTTTGCACCCATGTGATCTATGCCTTCGCCGGTCTGGATGCAAACACCAATCAAATCATTTCCTTGGATACATACAATGATTTGTATGACAACTATGGCAAAGGTTTTTAATTTTTTAATTTTTACTTTTTCTTCATTCTTAAGCTCTTTGCGTTGATCAATTTTGTAATTTGTTTTCTTATTGATGAAAATTAGGTGCATATAACAGATTCACCAATTTGGCAACTATTAATCCCGATTTGAAATGCATGCTCGGCATTGGAGGCTGGAACGAAGATCCAGTGAAATATTCAAACATGGCCAATGATCCTGCGAAACGATCTGCTTTTGTAGCATCTGTAGCTCCATTTTTGGAAAAATATGGATTTCATGGGGTAAGTTTAAGTAACCTTTTTGACAACCCAAAAGATGATTACAACTATATAGCCGAATACAGTCTCAAATATTATACAATTTAAAGTCATTTGGTTGCAAAATTCAATCATAGTTATCATAACTAGAACCTTATGTTTTCAAAATTTAGCTTGATTTGGATTGGGAATACCCTGATGAACGTGGTGGAATTGCTGCTGACAAGGAGGCTTATTCCGAATTGCTTAAGGTAAACATTTTAGAGAATAAAAAAAAAATATTCATTTACTAAAAGTGAACATTTGCAAATCTAACTCTATTTCAAATTCAAAAGGAACTCAAAGAATCTTTTGCCGCCAATGGATACCTACTCTCAGTTGCAGTTTCAGCTGGTAAAGAAACAATTGATGCCGCCTACAACGTACCAGAAGTTGTTCAGTAAGAGATTTTTTTTACAAATTTGGCATGTTAGAGAAAAGTCATTAGAAACATTTCGATTAATTGTATTTTTAAAACATCTAACCAACAGACACGTTGATTTCATCAATGTGATGGCTTACGATTATCATGGTGAGTGAAAGATAATTTTTCCCAGATTTGTTATTAAAACATTGGACTATTAAATATCCTAATACGATATATTTTTCGTACCAGGTGCCTGGGAGCCATTTACAGGAGAGAATGCACCACTCAACTCTAGACCTGGAGAGGATGAATCTGAACAAACCTTCAACGTGGTAAGTTAAATTGGCTGATTAACTTTTATTGGTCGTTATTTATGCGAATTTGCGTTGCCAACTATGGAATCCTACTATATATATCGGATTTCAACTATAGGATGAATTCTATATTGTGACTATAATCATAGATATGAAATTTTTACAGAATTTTCACGAAATAGCAACATATTCAAACTTAAGAGAATTATACTGTCATTAAATACACTATTGAATAATTAATTACATTTTCTCATTGAAAATTATGGTTTAATTCCTAGGAATATTCAATTAACTACTGGATGGAATTGGGTGCTCCAGCTAGCATTCTTAATATGGGAATACCAACCTATGGTCACAACTACGCATTGGCAGACCCAGCTGTAACAGACTTTTATTCAACTACCTATGGACCTGGAGATGCTGGACCGTACACAAGACAA
>JAQGAE010002173.1:0-18947 GCA_034696685.1 Julus scandinavius | reverse complement strand
ATTAGCAGAATTTTGATATCGGCCATCATTTAGACGCAAAAACCATAAGAGACAGACTTTTTATTCACCCTGTATATGATGAAGTTGATGAAGGCACAAGTTTCTCCTTCAAACTCCGTGGCGATCTCGTCGTGCTGGCTTCCTGGTGCGTTGAGTGGCAGTTTAAATTAAATAAGGGGAAATGCTTGGTGGTGCGTTTATCTCGTAAACGGAAAACTTGCCAACCTGAGTATTCTCTGGATGGTGTTCAACTTGCTGTTGTTGATACTGTCAAATATTTTGGAATTTATATTACAAAAAACCTTTCTTGGAATCACCATTTTACAAAAATTGTTGCTGCAGCGAACCAACGGCTTAGATTCCTTCAGGGCGTATTTCGTGAATGTGCTGAAAATGCAAAAGAAACTGGCTACGCATTTCTGGTTGGCCCAATGTTGGAGTATTGTGCTCCTGTTTGGAGCCCTTACAGGATGGTTCATATTCAGAATATTGAGATGGTCCAGCGTAGGGCAGCCAGATTTGTTAAGGGCAGTTATAGCATACCGCGAGTGCGACAGAAATGCTCCACTCCCTAAATTGGGACACATTGAAGTCTAGACGCGAAAAGTTATCTATGGGGTTATTTAAACGTTTTATTCTCTCTCTTAATTCCCATCTTGTTTCCCATATATTAACGCCTAACAACCACTCTTGGAGTAGGCATAATCACTCCAGTCCTTTGACCGAGCTTTGTGCCAAGACTGATGCTTACTATTCTTCCTTTTTTGCATGCGATTAGACGATGGAACAGCTTACTTGGCGATTCTTATGATTTAGTTCAAAATCAATTTAACGATTATGACTAAGTCGCTGTTTAAGTAGGAGCATTCTCCTGAAATTAGGTACGACCCTCCTACCATATGGCATTTATTTGCTGACTGTAAGGTACTGAGTTGAATTCAATTGATGAACCATCTTGCATATTTTTGGAGAAAAACGTTTTCCTTGCTTTATTTTTTTCAGGATCTGGCACTACTTATCTTTTCCGCCCACTACAAAAATTTAAATTCACCACCACATCAACTTCAACAGTACTTAAACCTCAATATTCCTTTTTTCCTAAAAAAGTTTACTTTACAACTATATATTAACCCATACAATGCATGCTCAAAAAGTGGATACATACACATCACCCCCAAAGCCCCTGTCCCCTATATGACACCACACATATGAATGGCAACATCAATTCAATGTCTGCACCCACCTTGTTATTACCCAGACCAATGCTCGTTTATCACCCTTGCCCTACAACACAACAACTGATCTAATTTCACATATTCTTACTAACATCAATAACAACATTCCAGCAATCTGGCTGGCCTACCGCATAGCTGGCATCTTAACCACAGCCCTAACACCTGCAGTTTTGCAGTGGCTACCATCATTATATAACCAAACACTTTTTCCCGTGTAGAGAGGACCTGAGCCTCCTAGTGGAACATTAAACATTCCCTTTGTTTTGTCAAGGGCCCAGGTTACTCGGTGGTTAAAGGCATTTTCAGAAGATGAGAGTGAGAGTCGATTGAAGGTAAACCTTGCAGCGGAAGGCCTTCATCGTCAAGAACTGATGAACATATTGTCAGAAACCGGGATTTTGTGCGTTTAGATCATTGGTTAACGGTTATAATGATCGGAGAATAGTTGAAATTGACTTGCATCACCGTTCAGTAGATTTTGACTAATGAATTAGGATAAGAAAACTGCGAAAAAATGGTTCCAAAAAAATCTTTCGCAGGACCAAAAGCACATCAGGAGGGAAAGGTGCGTTGAGTTTTTGGAATCGATCGATAATTATCCCCATTTTCTGGAACATTTAATTACTGGCTTACGAGTGTTTGCGCATATGGAAAATATATTTTCAAAGTATATTATTTATATGTGGACAATATACTGAAAATGGCCGAATTCCAGTTTATTTAAAATATACGGTAAAGATATGGAAAATATAGTGCAAATATATGGAACATATATTAAAAATATATGGAATATATATATAAACCATATATAAAATGTATAACACAAATTTCTGTCATAATCTCTCATATGCCAATGGGTCCTTAATTCTACAAGTATCTGGTGTAAATAATAATAATAATAAAATACCATGACGCTCAGCAGGGATTGAACCCACATACCTAAACTTCCCAGTCCAACAGCTTAACCACATACCTACCGATGATTTCTTGCAGAAATAGCACTGAAAACTATAGATTCGAGTTTGTGTGCAACTCGATATAAATTAGAAAAATTTTCTAAGTTATTTGTGCCGAAATATTATTATGGTCAAGATTTTTAACACGATTGTTATATGCAATAGTATGCCTAAATTTGTCGCGGCACACTAAAATATGCCAACATTTGTCGTGGCACACTAAAATATGCCTAAGTTCTTTGCGGCACACGAAAATATGGCAACATTTTTTGTGGCACACTAAAATACGCCTAAGTTCGTTGCGGCACACGAAAATATGGCAACTTTTGTTGCGGCACACTAAAATATGCCTACGTTCGTTGCGGCACACAAAAATATGGCAATATTTGTTGCGGCACACGACAATATGGCAACATTTGTTGCGGCACACTAAAATATGCCTACATTTGTTGCGGCACACTAAATTGCTCCGAAATTTGTTGCGGCACTATTCATTTCCAACTATTTATTTTTACAATATATTTGTCATATATTGTAAATGTATTCTGAATATTCATTTTCAAACTATTTTTGCAAAATATTTGTCATATATTTTCCATATATTGTAAACATATTATATTTTGTAACATATATATATTTTATATATTTCCCATATATTGCAATATATTTTTTATATAATGTCCATATATTTTTTTCCATATGGGGGTGTTTGGGTACAACCTGGAAACCAAGCTCCAAAGCATGGAGTGGCACATTTCAACCTCTCCAAGCCTCAAATAAATAAGAATGGGCAAGTTGAAGATCAGATGAATGCTGATTTGCTTATTTGATAGCCAGAAAATCGCCCACAAAAATTGTGTGCCTCAAAGCACAAAACCATTGCTCGAAATTGATGTCACTCATTTTTAGAACGCACTAGGAAAAACTTGCACGGAAAAAATCGCTAGGGACAACCAAATAACTAGAAAGTTCAAACTCACTGAAGGCGTATCACTTGTTCATCTACCGCCCCTGCAAGTCACGTATCCCCAATTGTTGACAGATCAAACGCTACATTACTTAATTTAACATGTTGTTCAACTTGTAGTCTTCACAGGGCGATTAGGATAAACACAACAAATTTACTATATTCATTGACAACCTAAATCGGAAAAAGTTTAGCTCTGCCCGCTGATGCTCTTTATGCTCGTTCAGGCCAAAAAAAACAAGTATGGTCGAGCGTGTATGGTATAATTTAGGACGTGCGAGTTGGTAAGACTCGAAAAGCTGTGAGAGACGAAATAAAGGGGTTATC
Organism: Julus scandinavius; assembly: GCA_034696685.1. Taxonomy (NCBI): domain Eukaryota; kingdom Metazoa; phylum Arthropoda; class Diplopoda; order Julida; family Julidae; genus Julus; species Julus scandinavius. The sequence goes on along the minus strand of JAQGAE010002173.1, from coordinate 15,462 downwards.
TTTTAGTTTTCATTTTCCTGTTCTGGGACTCTGGCTGAGTTTTTTTAGTTTGGCAGGGTTAATAAAGTCCTTGAAATTGACGTAATAATTATTTTCTTAATCAGGAGTACTGTAAAAGCTTTGGATGCAGCTGTTAACTCCCGCCAATGGAAAAAGGCTGTTCAGATCATCAAAGTAATTGATGACCCATCCGTTGTCACGAAATATTATCGTTTGCTGGGCAAACATTTTGAAGGAATGCAGGAGTTTGACGTAAGTTTCTTTATCATTTCTTTATCTTTAATTTATTTTGTAATTTAAAAAAAAATATCATTTCATTTGTTTGAAATCTAAATTAGCATACACGGCGCACACACCATGAGCTACGAAACATTTTCTTGGATATGTGTTAACTGAAAGAAATTTATTTATGCATTCCAAACATCTGATTGCTTAAAAATATACTGCACAAGTTAATTTTATATTTACTATGCATAACATTCTGAAGTGCTTTACAAGGTTTATTGCAAAAGTAAGTGTTGAAGGGTACCACTCTCGAACTGCCACTCGCGACCTTTGTTCGAACTTAACCCTAAACTCAGCTTAAGCTTTACTCGAGGCGGTGAGTTATTTTAATTTATAATGACGTGGTGAGGTGACTACTTATAGTGAGTTCAATGGTTGATGTACCTTTGCTTGAGAATCGTATTAAAGGGAGGACGAAGTTTGACGTTAGTCTATTAAGTCTGATCAAACTGTCAGTATTTGGCTTTCTTAAGACCGAACATTTTTGACAGTGCAAGTTAGAGATAGCACGAGGGAAGTAGGCCTCTGAGAGTGATAGGACAAGGACTTACACCGCAAGTCTTGTATAAAAGTATGAACTTTAGCTGAAAGTAAAGATAATTCGTTGGTTTTGGTTCTAAGTATTTCTTTATTGCAAACGACAGCAACACTTTATAGTGGGTTTAACAGGAGCAAGCTCTGTTTCCTAGAACATCTAAGTCGACCACTAGCATTAGAGGTTGACTTTTACGTTTGTGACGTCAATGGGTGAGTTTACCTTTGGTTGACCCAATTAGCATTTGCCTAATTGGGTCTCAAACAAAGGTTTTCCAGAACATTCTGTTTGTTAATCCCCTTTGTTCGAGGATTAGTCCTAGAGAATATTGAACATTCCAATAACCTGATTTCCCATTTGGGTATTTGTAATTGTTTGGCATCTCATTTGAGACTTAGGCCGAACTTAGTCCTATTTGGACAATGGACACAATGGATAGTCCTAGCATTTGCTAGTCTATCTACAGAAATGTATGGTGATGCGCTTTATACCCTCCTAATGCTTTGGAAAACTTTTGTTTGAGGGACATTAAAATTTTAAGCGGGCCTAATTGTGCTGATTTTAAACTACAAAAAGTACAGTTCCTATCCTATGAGAGAGACACAAACACTTGGTAAGATTTTTTAAATATATCAAAAAGGTATGTAAGTATCCACGACAATTTTGAACGTCTTAACCCGGAGTTCGGACATCTGGATGCTTTACATATAGTAGTCTAGATCCTTGACGCCTGTAGATTTCCCAAGTGGTGTCTTGAGTCGCCTTGTGTTGATACACGGTATTGTGTTGATACCGCTTGTGATGACAGCGGTAATAGTAGCACTCCTTTTCGTTGAGTGGTCTTGAAAACATCTTCAGTTCTTTCCAGGCATCATAATCTCGATTTCCAGGTTTAGGGTGGACGTAATGATCTTGGAACTGATACGCACTATCTTGGTGTTATATTGCTGCATGGCAGGGGAACCTTCTTCCTGGTTTTGTGGAGGCTCCATGAAGTTTGGCCGAAGAATCAAAGGTTCTCTGATAAACTTCGAAAAGTGGGTCCAAGAACGTCCTGTCGTATTGGTAAATTTTTGAGAGCGGGTGTGTGCTGCGATTTTCTGATCAGCAGATGTCAGCGGCTTTTTTGGAGATATATGGCTTTTCCTGGTTGGTGTCGGTCCCTTGACGATCTTGCTGGAGACTGGGACGACACTTCGTTGATTTGGCCACTATGGCAGATGCCATCTTCCTTGGTATTTTAAATACTGGGGTATCTGGACGCAATGATGGTCCAGGTTGTGGAGAAGGAGACCTTTTCCTTTTCTTCGTTGTTGCAGGAGTTTTTCGGCCATTGGCGAGTCATCAGCAGCTGCTGAGTTCGAACTAATTTAGTTCTGATTGTTCAGGTTCGGACTGTTTAGGTACCGAAGGCTGAGTTGTAGCTGATGCGGACCTCTTTGGCTTCTTAGAAGCCCTTAGTAGTCTTGCGATGAGCCAGGGCCTTTCGTGAAGTTGGTCTAGGGGATCTAGACGATGTCGAAGGCGTGGAAGGAAGTTCGGCGATTTCTTCGGCTACTGGTTGCGTCAGACTTGGCGGTGGCAGTTGGCTGGTGATTTCATGAGCTTATTGCAGCGAAATACTGCATTCAAGCACGTTTTCCACAGCTTGTCGAACACTAGCAGTGATCTGTACCACCAGTTGGTGGTCTTTGAGGATGCCGATAGGGCGCTCGGCTTCGGTGGAAGGACGAAGTCTAGCAACTTGATCCACAAGTTGTTGGATTAGTTCTGTTGCCTACAGATGTCTGCTGGAGTTTCACATGTTCTTCACGAAGATCATGGTACTTCGCCTCGATGGTTTTTCGGGCGGTCATCTAACTTAGAAGAGAATTAAAATTTTGATATCTGCTTTGGTCAGCAGCCACGTATGCCTGCATGAGTTTTGCGTACCAAACGGTTGAATTCTGCGGTTGGTCACCAGTAACGTACTGGGCTAGCGCTGAAAAGGCAGCATCTGAAGCAGAGTTCAATCCTCTGACTATCCTCACAATGTTGTCGAACGTTGATGGAGGATCTTGGACACGTGGCAATAAGGCCGTGATGGTGACCGCATTGTACTGGCCAGTGGTTGTACATTGACGCGCTGCGAAAAGAATCGCCGAAGTTCGGACTTCTCCCTAGAGTTCGTGGAAGTCCGAAGTTGGCTGTTGAAAGTGCTGGTTAGCACGATGACTCACAAACTCATCGAGTTCGGTCCCATCGATAGGCATATCGTGGGTGTCCATCATCTCTCGACTACTGGTTAGTAGTCGGTCTAAGTCTGAAGATTGATCCGGTATGACACTCAAGAGATTTTCGAAAACTTGAAAAATCTCGAATCGTTGAAGACACACATGCTCGAAAGAAACGTGGAAGACAAGGAAGGAAGAGTCGAAGTTCACAGGAGCTTAAATAAGCTAAGAGGTCAATGGGCAAGACACGCAATTGAATTAGTGACCTATTGGTCGATTCATTAGTGACGTGTAGTCACGTCCTTTTGGACTTTTAAATTCAAATTTACAGGGGTGCAGGCACCTGTTGAATGGGATGGGACCGTTATTCGAATAATGTTAATTGCTGCCTGGTTCAAAGTTCGAACTTGGCCAACGTATTTGTATAGCAGTTCCATGTCCGTTTGGACTTCGGCTTTATTATAAAAGTTCGAACTAATTACGTTAACGATTTTTTGCGCCATGGAAGGATCCCAACCTTTTTCCAACAAATAGTTTGCTACTCGGCAAACTTTAAACGTCGTTGTGTGTTCTTCGTTGTCCTCGTTAGGACTCTCTAGGTTGTTTTTTGAAATCTCTGAAGTGCGAGATTGTCAGACACTTTTGAACATAGTCCTGTTCATTAGGATCTACGATGTCTTGTTGGTGGACATAATCCTTAGTAAATTTCCATACTGTGGTGATTAGGTCCACCCATACTCATCAATCAACAATCCCATCTCGTGGGATACATCTTGTATTATGATGTTGTTGACTTTGTCAAGTGTTTTGGAAACTCGACCTGATCTAATACGCGTAATTATGCCTGTACTTGAGTTCACACAGCCCTTTTTAGGTGCCTTCGTCATGTTTTTGGCGAGTCTGCCACGCTTTTTCATACCCTTTTGGTTTGGGGTAGCATAAGTATTAGATACTGGGCACGCAGGTTGCGTGGAAGGTAAGTCCAAACTTTTGTTCTATCTTCCTTGTTTCGCTAAGTAGTCAGTATTATATACTATGAGAGCATTCTGCATGGAGGATAAGTCCTTATTTTTCTTCTGTCTTTCTCTTTAAATCATACCCTTTTGGTTTTGGGTAGGGTCAGTACTACGTACTTGGCATGCAGGTTGCATGGAGGACAAGTCCGAACAATTGTTAGATCTTCCTCGAAACTTAGTTCGAAGCATGAGAGTTGCATCGTCCTCATCTTCGGCTTTAGTTAAGTCTCTTGCGTTGTAGATTCCAATTGTCTTGCATCTCAACGAATCCCACACTTCAGTGAGATGATTTTGTGGATCAGGTAAATCCCATCTCTTTTGGGGGTTAACTTCGATGTATAACCCTTGTGTGCAAAACTATTCGAGAAGTTAGCCACACTTTATCACTGATCTGAAAATCAGGGGTTGAAGATTGTGTTTTAATCTTCGGTCATCCTGAGTTTGTTCGAGTTTATCTTAACACGCTAGGAGTTTGCTGGAAAGTATTTCCAGGAATTCCGAGAACTTGTTCTTACAGGTTAGTGGATCATGACAGACGTCATTAAACTTCAAAACATTGTCATGAGGTGATCTGGGTGTTCGTCCAAAGGTTTGAAAGAATGCACTTTCTCCAGTCACTAAACTGGTGCTTGAGTTTATAGCCCATCTCACAGTTGCGAGATGCTTGTCTCATGTGTTGTGGGATTTTTCCACAGGTATGGAAAGTTTGACTTTTACGTCAGTTTCCTTTCCACAGGAAACTTGGGGGTGGTATTTTGCAATGTTCTGCAGCTTGAATCACATAGCGTTTGCTGTTTGTTTCAAAATTAGCGAAACGAACTGGGGACCATTGTAACATCAGACAAATTTTGGGGTCCCAAATTGAAGACATTTCTTCGATTAAGGTTCGAGATATTGTCTCGGCTTTCGAGTCACAGACGGAAAACAGTGCGACCCATTCTGTAGCGATGTCACATGCTGAGAAGATGTATTTGCTTCCAGCATTTGTGACTGGGTAATGACCCATCAGGTTGATAGCTATGGTATCAAACCTAGGAGGTATATGGGGCGAAGAACCTGGAGTCTTATCTGCAGTGTTCTTGGACTTATACCTTTGACACTCCGTGCACTGTAAAACATGTTCGTGCTTGTTGCCTGAGTCCAGGCCAGTAGTACCTCTTGAATATTCTACATATAGTGGCATTTATGCCAGGATGCCCTACTTCAGGTGCATCATGGTTCCATTTGAGGACTGTTTGCTTTAAGACAGCTCTAACCATTAGTTGGGGATCCTCATCTAGTGAGGGGTCCATGTTCCTATAGAGGACTCCATTAGCCAGGGAGTATCCTCTATTGGTGAAAGTTCGACCTTCAGTATCACTTGGTCATCCTCAGCTTGTATGGCTTGCATGATGTGATTGCACTGCTGGTCTAAGAGTTGCATTTCGCAATACTTTTCAGCTGTGATTGGCTGCTCATCAACCAAGAAATGGTGGATGAGTACCACAGGATCTGTTTGTCCTGAGGTTTGCTAGGTTGTTAAGGTTCCCAGGGATGTTTTGAACATCGGGAAATTACTTTTTGCAAAACTCCTCTGCAGTTACAGGCTGCTTATTGACCAGACCATGGTCATTCAGTACCACAAGATCTGACTGTCCTGAGGTATGAGTTAGCAAGTCTGTTGAATTGTTGAGGTTTCCATGGATCTGTTGAGCATCGTGGAGTTGCTTTTTGCAATGTTTTCCTCGGCAGGCATAGGCTGCTGCCTGACCAGAACATGTTCATTCAGTACCACTCGATCTGAATGTACTGAGGTAGGAGTTAGCAATTCTGCTAAATGGTTGTGCTCTCCAGGGACGGATTGAACATAAGGAGTTGCCTTTTGCAATGTTCCTTTGCAGTCATACACTGCTTAATGACCATAATATGGTCATTGAGTACCACAGGTTCAGATTGACCTGAGGTAGAAGATGGCAATTTTGCCATAAGATTATTAATCTTGTGTATAGGACATTTTGTCCGGTATGGTGACTGAATTGAGTACACGGAACTCCGTGACATACAATGTTTACTGGAATTTCCAGGCTTGGGTACCAGCAAAGATGGTGCTGCCCAAGGAGACGAAGAGGGTACCATGTATCCTTTTTTTGTGAGGTCATTGATTTTTTCCTGAAGAATCCTTTTCTTCATTGGTGACATGTTATATGCCTTTACTGCTGATGGTATAATATCAGGTTAGATGTTGCTCTTCTGTGAAGGGACATCTGCAGCTTCTTTAGGTTCTTCGAAGATCCCTCGATGTGATTCCAGTAGCCGATTGACTTCATCTCGATCTTCTGCAGAAAGATGTGGATCTTACTCACTTCGTAGAGTGGGATTTTGCAAGGTTTCCGGCACATGCATGTGGTTCATCTGGGAAGTTTCATTGTAAACTTCCAAGCTGGTGTTAGGAAAAACTTTTTCGATCTTGTCCACCAGGCTCATAGTAGCTTCAGCTTCTATGCTTTGGATGCCAGGTTTCTTGAATTGCCATTGGATTCCTCCACAGTCAATAAAGGTTTCAGCTTGTTTTAGGAAATCCATTTCAAGTATACTGATCAATTGATCATACGAGGGAGTGATTGTGATCTTCTGATGGAAGGTTCGACCTTCTAGTACAACTTCGACGGTGGGGAGTAATGCTTCAAACTAATTTTTCACTTGGTTTGCAAGTTGCACACTACACCTGCAATGAGTCATAGGACATCCTTGAAACTGTAGTTGCTCGTGGGGTTGTTTTCCTCCAATGGAGATGTTTGCTCCTGGATCAAGTAATACTTGATGTTCCACAGCTGCCAAGCTACAGTTAGCGTGGACCAATAGGTCTCCTGATTGCGAGGTGGTGGTGATAGCTGTGTTCAGCTGTTGTCTGGTATTTAAAACCTATCTCAACACTTTTTTGGACAATTAAGTGTGTTGGTGCCTTTACTGCCACAGATCCTGCAACTTGGTTGCGATTCTGGGACAAGGTTCATGGCTGCTATTGGCCAAGGGTCATCAAGTTTCATGTACTGAACCCTTTTCTGCGTAACCGTGGTATTCGGCTGAGGCACAATTGTTTGGGCAGGCTGTGGATTTCCACTTGTGCCTCCTCTTTGATAACGGTTCGAGCTATAATGTCTCTGACTGTTATTGGAACCGGATTGTTGGTTCTAAGTCGAGCTTTGATTTCTTTTTCGAGATTGGCTTGTGTTACAAGTGCTATGGTAACTATGACTCGGTTTGGAATGACTCCATCTAATCTGAACGTCAGTTTGTGGTATCACTGGTTGGTTAGCATTCGGCTTACCAGGTTCCTTTTTGGTTGGCCTTTGCCATTGTTGCACAGACAGAAGCATGTTTTCTTGGTTCAATGCTAGCTTTCTAAGCTGCACGTGGTCCATAACCTGTTCAACATCTGTATGTCTGGATATAAAACGGTGTAAGGCCAGAAAAATGACTTGTACCATCATTTGAGTCATGGGTAAGTACGACATTTTGTGGTACTTAGACATGATGAGTTCGATGAACTCACGAGTTGATTGAAACTCGAATTGCTTTAGTCAACTAATTTGTTCGCACAGCACAATATCTGTCTCATATGTTCCATATCAAGAGAAGAAAGCAATTTTTGCTTCGGCAAAGGTTTTAGAGGTCTATCTCTCTTGAAACCAGAAGCCTCAAGGTTCGCCGATTAATAACCAGAAGAGGGCATCATATCCTTTCTCTTCGGTTAATTTGTTGGCGTCGATTATGAACTAAACTTGTTCCCACCATCTATCGAATAAGTTTCCGTTTATAGAGAACTTCTTCACGGCTGAAAGACCTCAGAGGTTACTTTGGCCTCAGTGAAATCATATTCACTGTAGTCGATTCTTTTTCAACTTGCCCTATTTAGGGTAGTATCATCGGCACTAGTAGTTGATGCACTTGCTTGTTTGAGAGTAATTGATCATTTAGAGTTTGGACTGATTAAGGCCGAAGTGAGTGGAGCGGTGTTTCCAATTGGGTTTGTAGGAGGGCTAGTTATGATCGAGACATTTCGACAACCCCCCAGGTTGTAGAACTGTGGTTGGAAGGTTGTGAGTTGCAGTGCTCACTGCGTCAGCTAGAGCTTGCTCTAGCTCCTTCTGACGTTTTTCAAGTTTGTCTACCCTTATGGTAGATGAAGTCGCGCTTGACGTTAGTGCTGCATAGGCCGAGTTTTTCTCAGACTCTAAGTCCAAACATGTCCTTTCGAGCTTATCGTTCGCTTGAGCGACTTGTTGCGTAAGGTCGAGAAATTGTGGACAGTTGGCACAGCATGTGGACACTTCGCGAATTCCTGCATTAGTCAAAATTGGCAGAACTTCGAGTAAAGAGATAATGTCATCTCCAGTGTGTTTGCATGGAACTAACTGATTGGTCAATTTCACTTGGTGCAGTTAGATCACTGATCGCTGTGCCAAGGGAGTCGAATTTTGAGTGGTATACTCGATTGAGAATAATTGGTATTAAAGTCTTGAATACCTTTAAAGCACAAAAATTTCTTATATATCGAGTCATGGGTGTTCGACCACGCTGTTGGGCGCCAATTATGAGGTGACTACTTATAGTAAGTCCAATGGTTGATGCACCTTCGCTTGAGAAGCGTAAGGGAGGACAAAGTTTGACGTTAGTCTATTAAGTCCGAACTGTCGGTATTCAGCTTTCTTAAGGCCGTACAGCTTTGACAGGGCAAGTTTGCGGTAGCACAAGGGAAGTAGGCCTCAGAGAGATAGGACAAGGACTTATACAGTAAGTCTTGTATAAAAGTATGAACTTTAGCTGAAAGTAAAGAGAGTCCATTTCATTGGTTTTGGATCTAAGTATTTCTTTATTGCAAAAAACAGTGACACTTTATAGTAGGTTAAACAGGAGCAAGTTCTGTTGCCTAGAACATTATGGGGAGATAGTATTTGGCTATCTCTCCTTCTCTCTCTGTCTATCTAAAGATTGGGAGCCCTTTATATACATTTGAGGAGATCCCATGTGGTTAGATGTTGACTTTTATGTTTGTGACGTCAATGGGAGAGTTTACATTTGGTTGACCCAATTAGCATTCGCCTAATTGGGTATCAAAGGTTTTCCAGAACATTCTGTTTGTTAATCCCCTTTGTTCGAGGATTAGTCCCGAGGAAAACTCTCATTTTGGTATTTATAATTGTTCAGTGTCTCATTTGAGGCTTAGGCCGAACTTAGTCTTATTTGGACAATTGACATAATGGATAATCCTAGCATTTGCTAGTTTATCTACAGAAATGTATGGTGATATGCTTTAGCGGATATGGACACCCATATCCCCATAACGAAAGCTAAATAGCAATTAACCTACTGCTTTCCATGGACCTCTAAATTCTATTGGTCCCTTACTGTCACATGGGACCCTGTGGCTCATATATAAGGGCTCTCCAAACCCAAGTCCAACAGACAGAGCAAACTGATTGTCTAGGTAGCAAGAGCTACTGCTCCTGTCTGTTCTTTTTAAATTTCACTGCTATCACAAGAATAAAAGACTGAAATATTTCAGTAAAAGACTTGGAAGTCTATATTCACTTACTTTTCAGCTTAACTTTTAATATCATACTCTCACAGGATACTTACAGTTGTAAGACCCTCTAAATCAATCTCCGGAGCCTTCTTCCCTTCTTTCCTTAAGAAAGTCGAACTAGGATAAGCTCAGACTTAGTCGAGAAACGGTCTTCGTCCTCCCTTACGTTCCTCGAACTAAGGTGCTTAAACTTGTCGGACTCACGAAAAGCAGTCACCTCAGTGTACTGATTTGTTTGCGACCAAGTTACACCATATTTGTGCTAGATCATGGCTTTCAGATCATGGCTAAATGTCCAGACTTGTTTTAACTCGATTAGTCGCGTCAGTGCTATTCTACTGCTGTTTGAGTTAGTTTGTATTCATATCTTTTTACACTTGCGATGGTACGAAACAACGGTACACAATCAATTTTTGTGTGAAACTCAAGAAATCTGCATTCGAGACATTTGCAAGTTTAACCGAAAGTTATGGATATTCTTAGAATTTTGTTGGAATTTGCGTTTCTTACTCACAGGCATGTGCTGTTATGATGTTAGCATGTGCCTAACATCATGATTTGGAACTGCAAGTTCCGGAGTTTTTACTTTGATTTTGAAATATTTCTTAATAATATTTCTGTTGCAATACTGATTAGATGGTTTATTTCATTCCTTAACAACAGTTATTAAATCAGTTCAATATTTAAACCTGCATTCGTTGATCCAATTAATGTCCTAACCATATTTCTATCATTGTTGTCCCATTACATTAGAAAAATGTATATAATTGGTGAAATTCCTTGAATTATAAGATTTATAATGAAAGCTCCGAAAGAATGTTTTTAAATTTTAATTCAAAGAAATTAAGAACCGTTGATGTGGCATCTGTGTCCTATATGGCCCAGTAACAAAGCCCTATCAATAACGTGTTGGTTTGCTTTTTCTGTATTTTCATGATTTGCTTTTCATTTTTAACTTCTAACAGATAGCTGAAGAATTTTATGTAAAAGGAAACATGCACCAGGAAGCTGTTGACATGTATAACGGCGCAAGAATTTGGGACAAAGCCTACAAAGTAATGGATGGAATAACACTGGTGCAGCTGCAGTATTTATATTAATATACTTATTTTTTACATGCAATACAGCTGGCAACAGCGTTTATGAAGCCTGACGACGTTAGCATCGTATACTCTGGGCTTGCCCAAAAGCTGGAAGATGAAGGCAACCTGCATGATGCAGAAAGGTAATAATTATTTGAGTAATTTTTTTAACTATTAATGGAATGTTTCAACTGTTATAAGTTCAACATCTATGTGGCTAAAGAATCATGAATTTCACTAATTAAAACAAGTGCACTGTCATTGTGGGACTCAGCCTGTCTACAGAGTTGTTAATATCAATGAAAAGGACTACACTTTATTGTTGACACAGGAAGTCATTTAACAATCTTATGTGGGGAGAGTGGGAAAAACCACCTGTGTGCCATAGAGAGATACGCACATGCATTGTAGGGCCCACCTGGCAATTGGTATTAGTATTTTTATATTTGTTAGTTTATGATAGATATGAAGAGAGGAAGAAGTACTGCCATGACTGAATTAAAGAGTAACTATCATAGCGTTTGCCTAGAAACAACTGTGGAAAACCTCAAAAACAAGTCTTGGTAGCCCTTACCAAAAATTGATGTATCTTTAAAGTTTCAAAGTAGGCATTTTTTAAGTATCATAAAAATATCTACACAGGTATCTTTAAAGTCTGATTGGATGCAAATGACACCTCCTGAAGGCTTCATCAGTGAAACCTAAGAAAGTTTCATTTTGGTAACCATTAGATAGAGAGTGGAAACCTATCAACGTTTCATTTTCGTAACCTTTAGGTGTTAAATTGGATAACCCTTTTGGTACGGAAAGGTCTAAAAGTAAACCAATGCATGTTAGTGTGCTACTCTGCGTACTACTTTACTTTACGGTAAGGGTTACAGTTGTATTTTTTTGGAAGGGGGATAGGGAAATTGCAAAAAGGTAACCATCCCCTTCTCCCACTTTGTTAAATGTTTATTTCATCCCTTTCCCCTACCTCTCCTTTTGCAGTATACTGTCCAGTTCTCAACCCCCATTAACTCTCCTTTAGTAGTACACCAAATGGGGTGGAGGAGGGGGCAAGTCAAGATTGGGTGGTATTGCACCATGGAGGTTGGGAGTCAGCATGTAGTTGAGCTTATTAAGGCCTAAATTAGACCTAACATTAGGGCCTAAATTATACCCAATAAATTAGGGCGTAATTAAAGCACATGTATAGTTTGAGTTACCTACAATTCGGTATCCATACCATTCTCCCCAAATTATGTAGTTCTAAAGTTTCATTTAGACTTGCCATAGCATCAAGCTATTGCAACAACCATTTAAAGGCCTAAATTAAGCCTAATATACTAAGGGCCTAAATTAGGCCTAATATAGTAGGCTTAATTAAAGCCCAGGTATGGTTTAGATTACCCTAAATGGAGTATCCAGACCATCCTTTCCAAATTATTCTGTTCTAAAATTTTATTATAACACTTATCTATTTACAACTTGCAGCTATAAACAGAATTATGGAGGATGATAGTATTCTTTATATTTTCAAAAAAATCGTTATTAAAATTAAAATTTACTAAATCTTTGCATTTAACTTGTTTATCTCTTTATAGTAACATAGGTTTTTTATTCGTTTTCGTAAAACGTCCAATTTTTGTACACATTCAGCACATTTTTTACTAAAAGAGAGGGAGGACTTGCGCAACTTACTGCTTGCATGGAAAGGTTTCTTTAGGCACATATGAAACACCTTACTGAAAATTTAAAAACATTTATCATTTAATTTATTTGATACTTTGCCCAACACTATTTGTGATTTCTGTAAAGTTTAAATATTGTCTTTAAAGTGCCTTTTAATAAAATTCCCTGTGCGATTTTGTGAGGTAATTCGTTATTTAACAGAATAACCCATATGGGAAATAATGCGTGGATAATATATACTAAAATGTATGTGTAATATATTAAATATATATATGTTTCAAAATATAATATTTTTTTAAATATGTGACCCACCGGAAAGTCATTCGGGACCACATAATATACTAAACGACCTTTTCAACTGGAATACACATACCTGAGACAAGATGTTCAGGGGTGGACTCTTCCCATCACTAACCTGAGTCGACGAGCTCGTCGAGCAAGTGCGAGGATGCACTTTGGGTGCCGCGGGGTGGCTTGCACCTGGGGCTCGGTCAGCATCATAAGCATGTGGGCTCCACTGGCACCCATATGCCCAGTACCCATTTTACTGACCCTAAAGGATAGCGTGGAGATGCTGGTTGTGTCCCGGGAACGATACCACCGCTGGCTCAGAGGGCAGCCTCGTAAGTGCTCTAACTTCTTCACTAACTCTGTATATTCATTGGTGGGTCAAATTAAAATTGTATAACTGGGTTGTGATCATGTGTCAATTGATTTAAACTAGTAGTAAACTATTTTTTCTGTACAGTATTGTATTATAGCCTCTTAGTTTGTGAATGATTTAAGTGTGAAGGGAATTATGGTTGAAGAAGAGTTCTCGGCGTGTGGAAAGGAACTGGGGAAATTATCCCGTCACAAATATATAACAAATATATTGTAAAAATAGTTTGTAAATGAATGTTCAGAATATATATATTTACAATATACGACAAATACATTGTGAAAATAATTAGTTTGTAAATTATTATTCCGGATATTTGTTGTCTGTCGCGACAAATTTAGGTATATTTTAGTGTGCCACGATAAAGGTAGGCATATTTTAGTGTGCTACGACAAATTTAGGCAAACTATTGCATATCACAATTGTGTTACAAATCATGACCAAAATAATATTTATATTTTGAGTTGCATACAAACTTGAATCGATTCCTTTCTCAATGCTGTTTCACAAACGAGCCTTCAGTAGGTAAGAGGTTTAGGTATTGACCTGGGATTCAAACTATGTGGGTTCGTTCGCTCCTGAGTGTGATTGTGGTTTTTTCCTTTTTCCCCAGTTTTTTATTTACACCTGATTCTTGTAGAGTTAACAGACCCATTGACATATGAGACCCATAGATATATGGGACCTATGGATTATGGATTATAATTTCATCTATTTATGTTATATATTATATATATATATATATATATAAATCATATAATACATATACTGAAGTTAGGCCAATTTCTGTATATTTTCTATATATAACTAATATATTTGAGAAAAAAATGTATTTCCAGCTATATTTTTTCCATTTGGGATATATTTTTCTGACATTAACCAGAAGTTTGTGATCAAAGTATCTTTAAAGTATATTTATTACGTGGAACCTCGATTTACAAACTTAATCCGTTTCATGACCATGTTCGTAAAAGGAAAAGTTCGTAATTCGAATCAATTTTTCCTATTGCAATTAATGTAAATCCAAATGATGCGTTCCTTGCTAACATTTTTTTTTAACATGGTATGGTTTTATATGTGGAAATAATGCAGTATTATGTGTGGAATTAAATTTATTGGCAGTTGAATGACAAAATGCACAAGAATCCGTGCTGGATTCTGACCTGGAAATGAAGGGCTTGTGTACTAAGGAGGTCCGAAAAATGTCCTTATTTGCTCAACACCTCCCTTTCCTCTTAATTCCCCCCCTCCTTATCAACAACTCTGCTCGATATTTCAGATATTTTAATCAATTTTGTGTTGTTGATAGGTGCTGTTTAGGGCTCTGCAGTTGTGCAGAGCCCTAAAAAGCACCTATCTGTTCAAATTTGTACAATGTTCTATATGAACGAAACTTTTTGATGAGTAAAATACAACCTAAAGGAAACCTTGAAATGTTTCATTTCAAAGGTTTCAAATTTGTATACCTCTAAGACCTACTGAATACTATAATTTATCTAAGATGATACTTAACATTCTTGTAAGGGAGGCGACCTGCGAATTGAACCAAGGTCTCCCGAATGAAAGGACGACAGTGTTATGACTACCATACCTAGCTTTCACTAGTAATTTATCTATGTTGTCTATGGTTTCTAAAATTTAAAATTTAGCATAAAATAACAATAGTTTAATTTTTTCCTATCAGATTTTCTTAAGTAGTCAATACCAGGCATATACATTTTTGGGGGAGGGGGGAATACGCAATGTATGTTTGGAGAGGCTGGAGCAAGCATTAAGCTAGTTTAAAAGTTTTGTTGGTTAGGGCAATAGCAGTTACGATGTGTATGGTTGTGGCATGATGCGTGAAACCATTTAACAGGTGTATACAACACTAGAAAGCTAACATTAAATGTTATTCAATTGACACATTTGTTTAGTAATATTCATTAGAACTTGCACCTTATGTTTCTTCCCCAACTGTTCAAGAATGATAAAAACTTCAAAGAATGTAAAAAGTGAAAGATCTATTGTTAACGTCGCAAACAAATATGACAGTAAGTTTGCCATTGACAGACTGGCCAGGGTATCAGTTTGCCTGATGGCAATTGGACCCAAGATGAAGTAGACCCTTTCAAATTTAACACGTTTTATTATCTAAATGCCTCCATTTATTTCACACACAAAATTAATTGCACTGTTCCTCAACTTACAGTAACTCAAAGTGAAAACCATACACCAGCTTTCATCAACTGTATGCAGTTGTGATGTACATTTACTTAAGTCAGGTCTCCACTGGGTCTGCTTCAGCCGCCATGTTGTAAATATATGTAAATATCAAAATTGTACAGCTATTAAAGACATAATTAATAGCTGTACAATTTTGATATTTACATATATTTACAAAATGGCGGCTGAAACAAACCCGGAGGGCAGACTTTTTTGCATATGTTT
>JAQGAE010002172.1:0-18953 GCA_034696685.1 Julus scandinavius | reverse complement strand
CTTAAACGAATGTTCTACAAATACATGTTACTTAAACGAATGTTCTACAAATACATGTTACTTAAACGAATGTTCTACAAATACATGTTACTTAAACGAATGTTCTATACATGTTACTTAAACGAATGTTCTATACATGTTACTTAAACGAATGTTCTATACATGGTACTTAAACGTATGTTCTATACATGTAATTTAAACGTATTTAAGAGTGAATGTGTTTGATTTCAACTTTGAACCTTGTCTGAGAGCAGTTAAACTTTATAGAAGTGTCGCCTGTAATTGACGTGTAAGAACATGTTTTTGTTTATGTTTTCCACGAATGCAGAGTACAGATCAAAGCAAACATGAAATAAAAGCAGGGTTTGCGATAGAAGTGCGTTTTCAGCAAACATTTCAATGTTCGCTCAAGAACATTGGACCTTTGGACCATTGGGAACCTGTTTATCGAAACATGTCCATGACAACACGTTTCGACACATAAGTTTTCAGAAACCCTGTTTCTGTTTCGTGTTTGCTCTGATATGTATTCGGCAATATTTGTTCGACCAGCTAAAAACTTGTCTTCCAATTATGCACACTTGCAGCTTCTGTGACATGTTCCATACAGACATTTCTATTGCCTTACGTGTATTTTTAACACATAAGGTGGCATGTTATATAAAGGAAAGCTTGTCCAATTTTGTTCCAATTGCTCCTGTATCTCCTTTCGTCACCCCTATTGTTCCACCATTTTTGTTCCAATCCCATGGGTCTCCACTGCATGCAACCTGAACCGGTCTGCTTGTTGGCCATGGGCGAAAGCCGTCTGGTCAGTTGGCGCACAGGCACCTGTGGGGTGGACCACAGCCAAGGGGGCTAGCCTTGAACCCCACTGCTTTACTTTGTGGAGGTCAGTTTTTTCGGACAAGTGCCCGCATACCTAGGCCGCCCGAGGTGAGGTGGCAGCGGCGAAAGGGAGAACAGGTACACGCACACGAGTCGGTCAGAAAACACGTTCTGAAAAATGGAAGGGTTCTGAAATGGAAGGGGTGGACACGAGCACCTCTTCTCATCAATGGCCAATGGCCCTGTTTGGGCAAGGGTCACTCATGGTCCGACGAGGTGTTTTTTTTGTCATTCTTCTGGCCGGTGAAAGGGGTTGTTGCCTGTGTTTGTGTTTGTCACTTGAAAGGGTTTAGCATTTGAAAGGCTTTGCATGGTCCACGCGTCCGGTCATTGTGGAAGGACATTGGCATTTTGAACCGGCTGTGTGTCCAGGCCTCCGTAAATGAATGCCCCCCTTTTTTTTCCTGGTCACGTGACCCACCAAGAGATGAACCTTGGTAAATTCGGAGGACATGCATGTAATTTGACGAATTTTCCGTTGGATGGGGGTCAGTTAGGATCGTCAGTAGGGAGCACCATGACGGTTTTCAAGGTTTTTTAAATATCTGTTTGGGTGATAATTTTTAAGTTTTGGAAAAAGTGTATACATGCAGTTTTACAATAAATGGGATTATGATGGAAATCCATTGCCTTGAAGTCGGAAAATATGCTTGAAATTCGTGTTAAACACCAGTTTAAGACTAAATTTCCTGTCCTCTTTGTTAAATTTCTGTTAATCGTAAAAATGCTAGATAAAAAACAAACAAGAAGACACATTTTTTTTAGAAAAAATGTTGTGGCGAATGTTGTGGAAATATAGGTATCTCATTGCTTATTTAAACGAATAGCCTTAAAATCCTTGAAATATGCTTGATATCTTACCAGCAAATTTACTGGATTTTATTGTTCATTTAATGAAAATGTTGCATGTTTTAATAATTTCAAATATACTGCGTGATAGAATTCTGTATAGAATCATTTCATATCCATACGAAATTTTTTGGAAAGCAGTAACACTGATATACCAGAACATTGCATCATAAATAAAATTAGAATTATTAATCCTTGTATGAATATTTATCACAATTATTCAAAATGGCAAAATAGATATCTGTGAAATAAACATTCATGGTTAACGTTGAAAAATAATCAAATTAATTCTTGAAAAAAGTTAACCAAGTAAACGAAGACTAGAACATTTTTTTTTCTGTTTCGATGTCAGAATACTGAATTGGATTTCTTCTGAAAGACGCCAAAGATTTAGTAACGTCTGCCAGCCATCCATATGCAGTGCATAAATATTTGAAATCATGCTGCAATAGCCAATGTCCATGCATGGACATTGATGAATTGAAGAAAAGCTCGCCAATTTGTATAACTGGAAGGTCAGATGCCCTGGCCAATTGGGATTCTAATTGGCCAGCACTGGTCTTAAAAGTTTGATGTGTGGAGAGTATATTCGTGCTTGAATTCTGTATAACATTTGTTTCAATTTGCAAGAAACTTTACATGAACTTGGGCAAATTTCATTAAAATTTGAATGTAATTGTGGACTATTTCGTAACAAGATAGCAAATTTGCGTGGACGAAATTTAGTTGAGAATCCGATATCAGACCTCAATTGTCTGATGTTGGCAGAGTTGCTGACACAAGACAGAAAAATGAAATTGGTAGAAAAGATGGATCGCCGGACACATGTGACAAGGGATGGTCAGCTGGGGGCAGATGGATGAGCAATTGCAGTATATCGACTCCGGTTATTAAAAGGGCCCTATTCTGGTCATTGCCGACCGTCCACTGTGACCAATTTGTCTCGTTTAGACTTTGGTCGATGCTGAAAAAAATGACATTCCATCTGCTGATTGTGCTATTTTTGCTTGGATGCCATTTTTTGTGTGTGTGGGAATGGTGACGTTACTTGAAGGGCACTGGACACGCACGGTATGACCATGATTTCCCCCAATGGTACACCCCAGAGAACTGTTAGAGGAAAAAAAATACTTTAAAATTGTAGTGTAATAATGACATTTGGCGGACATCGGTCATTTTTGGTGCTCCACAGGGGAGAGAGGTTGCACAGAGGGAACCGGACGATTGGGGGCAAAACCAAATGAATTTTAGTGGATTTATAGCCTCATTTTAGGCCTCATAAATTCCCCCATGTTAGCCCCAAAAAAAGCATTTTTTTCTCTTCATTTTGACCACCGAGTCTCCCTTGTCTTAGTGGTTGACCCTGGCGGTTGGTCAGCCCACAAATAGCCGGCTGTTGATCATAACCAGACTTAGGATCTTTTTTTCTTCTTCAATTAATGTGTTTTCATAGTTTGAGAGTTTTGGTTTTCTGCAAATGATAACTCAAAATGAAATCTTGAGTGTTTAATGTTTGGCACGTAGTGTTTAAAAGTTAAACTTACCAAATTTTTCCAACATTGCTAACATGGAATTGGTAAAGCAGTCTGCATGACAATTTATCTGGATGGGTTTAGGTCTGTTTTGCCGACTTATTATTTTAATTAGATAGTAATCTTGTATACCGAAATTGTGCCTAACCCAGCCTAACAAAATTATTGGACTTGTATGGGCCATATTTGGCCCTTAATGAACCATATATTGGCCAATGATTGGTCATATTTACGTCATGATGGAAATCATTCCATATTGGAAATGGACCAACTTTGCAATGCAATACATATGGGACATGGTCCATGATCGATTTTTCCACAGTAGAAGTTTCGTATATTGATAGTGCTCAAGGACCAACTTTCCCGCTGCAGAACCGGAAACGCATTATCCAAACCCCCAGATGTCTGGCGAGAAAGGTGACTTCCAGAACTCCAAGCTATAGTTATTGATTACTGGGGCATCATAGCCAAGTTTTTTTTCTCCCACAATGGCGCGCCCTTGCTCATCGTCCGCCATTGTTGGAGGTGGACGACTGCACTGATATGGTTCTGGATAGTCTTCCGCCCTCCCAGTCCATTCTTCGAGGATGTCAAACAATCCATATCACCGCTTTCTTGCTACAGATCTGATCCCATCTTTTGTCTCATTTGGGGCAAACGCAATTAATCACTGGTCAGTGATGGGGACAACGCATGCATTGCGAATCAGGATCGAATGACGGGAGATCCGGATCCGACAGTCCCGCCATTGTCTTCTCTCCCTGCAACACAGACGGTCATTAATTTTTGGTCAACAAATTAATACCGACCTGTGACACTGACGAATAGCCTTTTGCAGCTTATCAAAGCGCGCGTTGAGTTGATGTCACGTGTGAACGACATGATATGGCGTGTTGAAAAGTTGGGCAAAAAATTAGGATTGTCCATTTTATGGACTGTGTCGTGGTCGCATCTGCCGTGCTTCTTGTGCAAATGGGAATTTGTAGAACATGTTTTGGGCGTGTGTTTTATCTGTGGTTGCAAAGATGAAAAAATACTCTTCCAAGTTAATGTGGTTTTAGGTAGTCTTGAAGTTTATTCAGACAATGCGAAAGTCTGATGTGGTATGATTTTGATTTTAGAAGTGATTTAAATTGTTAATTCTAGTGTAAGGTGACTGATTGCCTTTTCTGTATGGAATCGGGCTACTTTTGATGTGCAGTTTTTGTGACTGCAAAAGTTGCAGGTCGAGTTCATACGCTGACCAGAAGTAGCGTGTAGTTTTCTGTACTGCAGCTGCAAAAATAAATTTCAATTCTGAAACAAAGTTGTTAAGTTGCAGGTCTGGAAAAAAGTTGCAACAAAGTTGCAGATCTGGAACAAAGTTGCAGATCTGTTCACACTTGGTGTGCAGCTTTTGCATAAGCTTTTTTCTTGCAGCACACATTGCAACTTTTGGCGAGGCGTTTCATAGCATGCCCCATCCACGACCAAAGGGTAAAATGGCCCAAATACAGCCATATTTGGCATGTATAGTATAGGTCATTTTTAGTCCTTGATGGGACATATAGTAACAAATGGCCCTGTATAGGTATATATGGCTTATAAACGGTTATAGATGTGCCTTATATATTCATTTATGGGCCAAATATCTCCTATCAAGGGCCACTTATCGCCCATTTATGCCCCATATACATATGTACCATCAAGGACCAAATATGGCCAAATATATGGGCCTTATATCGCTATATAATATATGGCTGTACATGGGTCATATTTGTCCCTTGATTGGACATGTATGATGTTCCCACTTGGATATAATTATAAGTATATTATCATAAAACTTATCAAAATATTCAAATTTGTGTTTTCTAAATGTGTTCAGCTCAATAGTATTTTTTTGTATGCTGCGATGGCTACTTTCAAGGTTGCGCCATACGGCGCGTTACAAAAGCTGCGAAGTTTTTTAATTGGCTACGCAGCAAAAGTAGCCTTGTGTGTGGGCACCTTTAGATAACGAATCTTTATATCCCTGACCCGTGTTACACATCCTATACCGGGGTTCCCAGACCGAATTTACAATACCATCCAGCCTCACTGGAACCAAGATGGCGTCCTTACCCCGCCCTCTGACCTCAACCTAATCCGTGATATGGACCGCTTTAAAAATCCGCTTCTTGTCCGTTAACCGAAGCATTGTTATTTATGCATATTTTTTTCTTTTTTTTTTTTTTGCGAAATAAAAAATGTAAATTTTTTCCCAATATTTTTTTCCTGACCCACCATCTTTTAATTCTGATGTTGACGCACTTTCCCCTTCCGTGACGCCACCCCTCGTAACTTTTCGGTCCGGCTGTCCCCTACGCAAATGCAATTTTTTTTTTCAAGAAAGAAAAAGTCCGGCCTTTCTCTTTCTGGGTCCCGGACGGAGGAGGGGGTAATACAAACGCTCCGCGTCGTCTCGGGCAGGTCCCCACTTCCGACCTCGCGACCTCTGACCGGTAAGGCTCCCAGAGGTCGCGTGGGGTAGCGTGTGAAAGTGCTCTGCTTGTAGCGCGGGCACGCGGGCTTCCTGTTGCCGAATTTCCTTCCTCGCCTCCCCCGGCTCGGGTCGGGGGCCGAAGGAATGCCCCCGAAAATAAAAAAAAATAAAAAAACTGTGCCAAATAAAAAAAATGGGTGGTGGGGTGGGGGGACCCACAGCGGAGGAAACACGAGAGTTCATTAAGCGAGTCCTAACCTTTCAGACCCCTGGCCAAGCGAGGCGTGATGGGTTGAACCGAAAGGGTGCCCGCTGCTGGGGAACAGCTGGACAGAGGGGTCAAAAAATAAAAAAGCCAGACAGACAGTGGAGAAACGAGAGACTAAAATAATAGCAAACCTCCTTAAAAAAATCAAAAACTGGCGAATTCCAGAACCGTTAAAGGGTCACTCACTCCGGTGAGTGGACAGTCCGGACCTCGGGACTCCTGGTGGATGATGTGGGAACTGGTTGGATAGGTCAAGGTTGTTTAATCAGACTCAGAATGGGAGGGGAGAGGTTTGGGTGGAATCAGAAGCACGGATATGGTGTGTTACCATTCCATTGTTGTAGTGAAATTAGTTTTGTAACCTATTGATGAGTTCCAAACCCTGTTCACTATTTTTAAATACTGTATATGCATCATAAATTCTGCAACAATGGGTTAGTTACCATAGTGATATCCTTTATAATGTGATTTCCAGTATATGTAGGATATGTTTTCTAACAATTCTTCCAGGCCTAAACAGTTTTTTAGGATATAATAGAACCTAATTTAGACCAACTTCAGTGGACTATTAAAATCTGTGTCCTAACCATAGTTAGGGGCAATTAAAAAAGGACGTCCTCAAAATAGGGTTAGGGGTTCTGCTGGCATGTGGACACCATGTGGATAGGGGGGAGGAAGGGGGAACCATAATGGACGTCCACCAATGATGGTATTTTTCAGTTTTTGGTTTTTCTGTTTGAGTTTTAAGAGACACCAGAAGAATGCGTGCAATCCCAACTGTACTTGGATTTTTAAAACCTCGGGAAGGTCGGAAATTATCCCTAAATTTGTGTAAAACACCAATTTTATGCTGGAATTTCCCTTTGAGGTCAGAAAATTTCCGTTTATCAGAAAAATCAGGAAAAAATGTCATGGAATTGGCAGCGAGACGTGTGTTTGGAAGTTGATTAGAACGGGCCTTGATATGTTCCAAGAGATTTTCTTTACACACTAGTTTTCATAAAAATAAAGGATGTGTATTAGGGGTACACAGTTTGTTTTGTTTCTGCAGTGTTGCATTTTAAATAAATTGCACAATTTAAACTATATTGTATGGAATTGAAAGGTTGTCCAGCTCAAAAATGAGGAAGTTCGTTACAACTTGATATGCGAAAGTCCCGTTTTGAGCTGCTGTATCTGATAACATAACAGACACATTTTTTATTTTTATCAAAGCCACATCTTTACAAATTTTCTTTAACGAAGAGTAGTAAGAATTATTAGCTCCACAATTTGTTTGTATTAACCGAAATTTCGTGTAATCCGAGAGTTGTATTTATCAAACAAGCTAAGCAAACATTATTTGGCAATCATTCAATCAGGGAACAAGTTGCCCAAAAACTACCCGGGTTGCTTGAAAAGCCGAGTAATTTGGATTCCCTAACAATCACAAAGGGTATGAACACTCCCGAACTGTGGCGCTCCGGTTCTACTTTGCAAGGGGCGGACCCAGATCCAGGGTTGGGCCCCGCACGTGCGGGATTCATCGTCTGCGTGGGAGCCCAAGGAGGGCAAAGGTCACCTCGATCGTTGCTAGTGCTCAAGTGGCCACGCTTGGTCTTCGAGATATACATCATCTGCGTTTGCTTTTGTGACCCCTGACTCCCCCGTGGCCATATCAGGGTTTCCGCTTTGTCCTCATCGGCGGCAGCATCTTTCCATCATAATCTTGCTGGCAAATTATGACAAAAAACCGACGATTTTTCGGCCAATCAGCGTCCGTTACTCGGAGGCTGAATAGGGGGCCATTGATGGTTCAACTGACCCCGGCGTAACAGCTGCGTAACCACAATTGGACGCAAGGGTTCTTCATTTTTTAGGCGTTTTGGTGAATGCCCAATACCCCCTTCTTCTTGTTGGTGTCGGTCAGGGGGTGGACAAAGGTCGCACTCGAACGTTCCAATTGTGGCGCTTTGGAACGTCCATCTGCCATCTCTGTTATATTCTATGCTGCTTTCAATGGATGAATTTTGGAAACTATATACTTGATGTACAAGTAGTGTTTATGAGTAATTTCTTCTCTTCTTTGTTATGCCATGAGAACAATAATCAATCATGAAACGCCCATGTTCAATGAAAGATGTTTATCATTCATGATAGTTTTGCTATTAATGCAACAAGTTCCGAACATGTGTGTCCCTGTATTTTTTACATGACGAATTTTGGTTAAAAACAAGGAAATTGATGAATGCCACACGTGTTGTCATACAGATTTTAAGTACATTTTTAAGTCGGGAAACCGGATAAGTTATTTGCCAATTTTGAATCAGGTCATGTATAAGACATGTTAGTAGCGCTACTTTACTTGTAAATGGTTTTTGAAATGTTATTTGTAAGGATAGACACTCCCTGGGGAAATCCCTCGAATAAAAATCAACTCACGTTGTTCGAGTTTCTGACTAAAAATTTGCAAAATAAAATAAAAATGTCAGTGACACGGCCGCTAGTATTTTGGCGTAGGAATACGTTTTTTGTTTTCGGTATTAGGGTGCAAGTTCAGCTGGGCGGTGAAACGGAAGTGTAACGGCAAACGGCTGTGAATCGGCTTACGTGGCGGAACAGCGATTGTGTAACGGCTTACGACAACTTTTCATTAAATGTTAGTCATTAGCGACCATTGTCCCTGCACATCCCGCCGTTTTTATTAAATAGTAATGAAACGCCGCGTATGCCGATTTGCAGTCGTAAGCCGATTCACAGCCGTTGGCCGTTACACAGCCGTTGGCCGTTACACGAAACTGTTGAGCGTTTCTCTAATGACGAAAACAAATAAGTGGTGCTACCGACCCTTACGTCTAAATGCCAATAAATTCACTAAATTTCATATTTTTGGGGAACTTAAAAGGGCTGTCGGCTTCCTCAATTGATGCGTTTCAGGTTAGCCATTACGTACAGGATCAGACAATGATTTCTGTCTCACCCGGCACGCATCGAGGGCAACTCATTTGCATATATTAACGGCGTTTTTTATAGTCTAACGATAATTCTTCAAAGTGGATCATTTGTTTCATCCGAACCTCGTTTACACTCGGCGCGACGGCAAGCCCGTTAAAAAAATGCACTCAATTTCCGGGTATCGAAGCCGACTATAAGAGAAGAATCGGGATTTATGGAGAGTTGGCTGGGTTATAAAGTCGGATTAATGAAATAAGAAGAAGAGAAAAAATTTTTTGCATAAGTTAGGTGGAGCAACACGCGGTAATGAGGCGCAAATTTCCCGCCCTCTAGTGGCGCTTTTGGGAGGCTACAAAAGGGGGCGTTCGAAGCGTCGTCTGCAATATAGAATTTTTTTGAGAAATTGAATACGGAGATGGTTATTGCAGCAAGTTTTCTTGAGAGTAAGAAGTGTTGTGCATGTGCGCTGGTTCAGGATATAACAAACTCGCGGGTTTTTATGATTTTGTGGTTCGGTGGTAGCGCCCTCTGCAGTCTTTCGACGTCAGCTTGGATCGATAGCGCCAGTCCGTTTCTTGGGCTGACCGTAACTCGTGATTGTTTTTTTTAGTTGACATCTCTGTAATTTATACTTATTATTTTTTGTTGGTAGTCTGTAGAACGCGTTAAATTTTTAAATTGTTTGATATGCATGCCAAAGTGGAAATTTGGAAAACATGTTCGGAATCATGTGCGTGGTACAGACCAGAGAAAACACGAAACAGAAACAGGGCCAAATTGTCGAAACGTGGTTTAGTGAACATAATTCGATAAACAGGTTTGTCTGAATTTAGTGTCCACACTCCACATTAAAAACGATTTCGAATTTGAGGAAATGCTTGCTGTTCATGGCGCTCCTACCAAGGCCTATGTACTATTGTCAAAAATTGGCATCTGCTCTAGAAAAGTACATGGGTCAAATTCGGTCAATGCTTTTAATTAAGTCATGTTATACAGTCCATGGTAGGAGCGCCATGAACAGCAAACATGCTTTTTTTTTGGCAAAACGTTTGCTGAAACCTTTGGACAGAAAATGGTGAGCAAACTTTTATCGTAAACATGTTTCCGAAATCCTATTTCTGTTTTGTGTTTGCTCTGGTCTGTACTAGGCATTATGTTGAATTTGAAATATAGATTTCAAAGATACAAAATCTGTTGAATACCAGCTTCTGACTTTTTTAACAAATGTAATGGTAATTAGTCGTGCAAGGAATTCTTTAAAATGTAAGTAATGAGCTCTGACATCTTTGAAATTTGCTTGACTTTTTGTAAGCAAGCGGACACCTTATTTCAAAATTTTTTCTTTTTGAATAAGTTTTGAATCTACAATAAAAGGTACAATCTTGGTTGAAGTTAGCATTTTTTGAAAACGAGTCATCTCGCCTTATTTCGTGGGTAGATTTGAAGATATTAGTATTTAGTAATCTTGATTTGTTATTCAGGAAGGTGAATTTAAGTGACTAACAGCGATAGAAAGCATTGGATTTAAAAGCAGCGCCATCTTTTGGCATAAATCAAAACTAATGCAAAATAAAGTGAAAAATAATTCATTTCAACATTATTTGATTATTTTTGGTTTTCAAATCAACCCGTTTATGAATATGTCTTACGTAGAATGCATTAAATTGTCTTAGTTAATTATTTTTATCTAATTGTTGTATAATTATGCATTTTTTCTGTTGATATTTTTGACTTGTGCAAAACTGTCAAAACACGTTTACATATTTAAAAAAAAATTAATGGCAATTAACACGATATTTTTAAATCACTAGGGGCCTTTTCTACCTTATATATTAACCTATTAAGCAATTTCTTAGCAACCCCTGATGATGGGCAATCACTGATAACAGTAATGCTAATAAGGCTGCCTAACTTTAGGCGTTGTACAGGGTGATCGAAAAGTTTCATTTGCCTACAACTAATATTGTAACATCTGCATGGATGCAAAACAGAGGAGGTCTTTCACCTTTAGAATTCCGTTTTATAAAAAGCATTCAAGTTTAACATCTCCAGAAACATGTTTCAGTTGTAGATCTCATGAAGGTTTTTGAATACTGCATTGTAGTTGTTGAACAATCTCTTATACTAGCCTCTAATTTTTGCCCCTTTTTTTCTATCGCCAGCAGAACCGGAAGTGCTACAGGACATCCTGACATGCGGCGTGTGCCAGAAAGATTTCGCGCTGTCGGACATAGTGAAATTCATCCAGCACAAGGTGCAGAGTTGTAACAAGGAGAACTACCTGTTGTACGCCGATCACGAGGACTACGACAGCGACCCCCACGAGCACCACGGTAACAATGGCGGCAGTAGCCTCCCCATCGTTAACGCCAGGAGGCCGAGCATTTCGGCGCCCATTGCCAGGAGGGACCGGATGGTGGCGCCCGGTGCCCCCCTGTCGCTGTGCATGCCCCTCTCCACCACCCCGTCGCCCCATTCGGAGAGCAAACCGGACGCCCCGTCTCCCCACTCCTCCTTCGGGGACGACGGCCTCCACCACGGGCTCCACTTGCACCCCCACCACCATCACCACCACCGTCACCACCAGAGGAGGCTGCAATCCGACGCCCACGCCTTGGACAGGGAGAGCCCCCTGCAGAGGGTGCACAAACCCCGCCAGGTGGACGCCGAATCAAACACTACGTATACAGGTGAGTTCAACTCTTTTTTTATTTACGCTTGCTGTAGTGACGACATATAGTGTATTGTTTAATTCAACTTAGTACACAGACTCAGTAAACATACATAAAACATAGTTAAAGTTTTTGCAATTGTAGTGTTGTGTTTTGAAAGTAAATTCCAAAGTCGAATTACATGGTGCTTCAGTTTGTATAGCTTGTTTAAGAAAAAGTTGTTCCTGATAGGATCTTTGGGATGTTTTGCTAAATTTAGTAAGTTTTATCAACTTTATTTTTATGATGTCTATTCTGATATCTGATGAAAATTTTCACACAATTCTAGTTTTCCAAGAGTTTTCAGAATGTTTTACTTTGTCAGAAATGCAAATTTTCCGTTTGAAACAGTAGCTGGTTTTTAAAGCAAATCAGGGATGTAAGTTTTTAGCCTAACGGAAAAGCTGGGATGTTGAATATTTGGTCGCATTATGTTGGTGCCATCCATCTTTCCGGACTCGAAGGTTACTTACTAGGTTTTTTTGCGAAAAAGTACGTGGGAGGAGGTGCTGACCCCGTTCCACCCGTTGAACACATGTATCAGGTCAGAGCACGGTCTGTGTATAAGGACATGTCTGTGGAACAGCTTGCTTAGTTTGTGGTGTAAGCATTTCTGGAGTTGGCAACATATTTATGCAAACTTTAGGGAGGATAAATGCAAAATGAGCACAGCACATGGTATCTTCCATTTGCCTAACCCCCAACGGCCATTTTTTTTTTTTGCGAAATTTTTTTAATTTTTTATATGGAAACCGTCACTCGCAGGATAGCGTATTTAGCACACATGGCGATAGGTCATCAGTATTTTTAATGTGCATCCCTGCACCGGAAATGTGTCGCATTAGGGGAGAAATTTTGATATTTATTTAAAAAGAGCAAATTTATGCAAAACAATTAACATTCCTAAGACTTGATAATTTCAGAAATTGAGTATTTAACCATCATGAATAGCTCATCAAACACTTATACAGAATGGTTAATCTAGATAAACATGTCAATGACGTGTAAACGCATATGTAAGACATGGTAAATTTGTGTTGCTACACACTGGGAACATTAGCCTTAAACATCGACAAAAAAAATGTCCAAAACACATTTTTGAATTCACCTCGGTCCAGGCCCTCTCGCCTTAATTTTGCACAATGACATAGAGCTTCACAAACGCACCAATTAGGCATAGTTTCCAATGTGCCCTAGTTGCATGGCCTTTGTGCAGCACCTTCCAACAACCGATGAAACAACCCAACCTTCGGACTTAAGTTGCGGTTTGCTCTCCAGCCCCTCGGTAACGTGAGGGAAATCCGATGGCGCTGAGCATCTCCAGCACTTTGTGCTAATTAAAAATACACTTTAGCGTCGAAAAGGTTGGCAAGGTGGCGGAGGGGGCAGAAAGGGTAACCATATCTCCGGAATAAGGTTCTTGTTTCAGAACATGTCTCCCAAACACCCCCCTGCGGCGTTGTTGAATGACTTTGAAGGCTTCTCCGCTTAATGAAACCTCTTCTTTACCGAATAGGATTTCTTGAAACGTTTTCTTGGCTGGTCAATATAATGGATCCACTGGCCGCCATCTTGGAGTGCACATCATAACGCCCATCTTGAAATTTGACTTAGTATACACGGTATTCTGGTAACTGATCAAGCAGATCAAACAGAAATGTTAACAATCTGTAGCATCTTGGACATACAGCAGTAATATGCAGTGTGTACAAGATGTTTTTTTCCACATTTTTATGTAAATAAGAACCCGATCAGATGAATTTCCAGTGGAAAATTTGCATACAATAATACACCCATACCTCGCTTTACGGCCTAGATACGTTCCGGAAAAGTTGGTCGTAAAACGAAAAAGCCGTATAACGAATCAATTCTTTCTGCATCGCGCTTTTCATTTTTTCGCCTTCTTAAACGAAGTGAAACCCATAAGTTGTTTTATTGTTAGCCAAATCCGACCTTGTTTATGCAAACTGGGGTGATTTATCACATTTTTTGGCCACTTTCTTTAATAACAGCAGTGTTTTTTTGGCCGTATAACGAAACATCGTGGGCCGTAAATCGAAAAAGTGCCATAAATAAAGGAGGCCGTTATAACGAAAGGCCGTATAAAGAGCGTCCGTATAGCGAGGTATAGGTGTATTACAAATTTTCAGAATTTTGATTGTCACTTTAATGGCTAGCTGATCAGCAATTTCACTCCAACATACATTATTGCTAGTATACAGAGTGTCAGGAATTCTTTCTAAGCGAATATGCATTTGAAACTGAGTCCAATTACGCGACCTAAAATTTGATTAGCTTAGTAGGCAAATGAGATAATTTGATTACTGCTGGCTAATTATTTTAGCTAATTATTTTAAATATTCTGATAGGTACAGCATTTTGTAGATAACTCCAGGATTAAGGATTAAGTTCCAAGTCCGGAACCTTTAAAAAATAACCCGTTTTCTCCCAACTATATCCACAAAAGCTTGTCCAAACAAAGATAATCATTTATATGTATTTACTCCAGTCTATTTTGTCCAAAATTTGCACAATGATGTGAAACGATAGTCGAAACTTGTGACCTCAGATAAATAAAGAGTCAAACTCATTGATATTTATTATTCGTCGCAACTACTTGAAAGTTTCTGAATTGTGGTTATTCCAAAAAAAAAAAAAAAAAAAAAAAAAATCTAAAAATTAATGAAAATATTGCTTCTCAAAATTTTAAAAAAAACTGAACTTGTACCCACGAAGGCCAAGTTTCAGATAACTTACGTCGAAAATTTCGAATCCGGCAATATCCAATACACCAATGAAGTGCACACGTTTCTGTTGGGTGTCCAAAGTTTCGTTGACTCTCTTGACCAACCACTTGAACATCCTGTCGTACATGGCCTTAGCCAAGGCACCGATGGAGTACGAGACCTGAAATTTTTGGTAAAATTTAGCATTAAGTATAAATTGAGGTACATATTACAATTGGTAAAAGTGTTTATAAATACTTATGTTAAAAAATATTGCCAACATTTTAACATTGCAAACTCTACAGTTTATAGTTACTTTTTCTGTAAATTTGCTGTTTTTACACAATTTTTTTACTACAAACCTTATCGAACAAATAAAATACTTCAAAAATTATCCATAATAGTGGATTAAGGTTATTTACCTGATCCTTGTTTCTGCCCTGGGTGACAAACTCGTTACCGACTTTGATCCTGGGCTTCAGCAAGTTCTTGTAGAGGTCAGCGGCGTTGAGACCGAGCAAGTGGGCAACACGCTCACCCTCCTGAGTGCCATCAGCCTCAGCCTGCTCTTCTCGGGGCCTCTGCTTGAACTTAAGTTCACCCAAATGCATGACGGTGGCCACCATCTTGTAGACGTTTTCCTTCTCCTCAGCCGTGAAACCCAAAATATCGAAGGCTTTCTGCACCCCGAAATAAGAGAGATTAGCAACAGAGAATAAGAAACACTTGCGAAGAAGCTGAAGAAATTCTTGTATTATCCATCCAAAAAAAGCTTTAAAAAAATGTTTTTCTTCTCATTTTACAGAAAATTATAGGTTTTGGGCTGGTACACACCAGAGCAAACACGAAACATAGACACAATTTATGCAAACTTGTTTGTCGAAACGTGTTTTCAAGAACATTTTTCGACAAATTGGTTTGCTACAAAACTGCCCAAACATAGCGGCCACACGGATAAAATTAATGTTTTCTGGTCATGGCGCTCCTAACAAGGTCAGTGTCGTATGACCAAAAAATGGTGTCTGTTCTAGAAAGCACGTGGTACAATGCACTAAAAGGTTATGATATATAGGCCTTAGTAGGAGCGCCATGACTGGCAAACAATTTTTTTCCTTTTGATGTTTTCTTTCTCTAGAGCGAACACCGAAATGCTGACTGGAAACGTGCTTTTTGCCAAAAAGTTGCTGAAGTCACTTGACAGAAAACTGGTGAGCAAACTTTTTAAACAAACCTGTTTTTGTTTCGAGTTTTCTCTGATACATACCAGGATTCATAACCAATTTGGCAACTGGTTTTTGTTAAAAAAAACCCAATGGAAATGACTAATTTAACTTTACAAATTTACTATTTGAGTTTAAAATTTTCAGCTTCATCGCAAAGATTTTACGTATTTGTGGGGAAAAAATATTCTCAATTCTAGTTTAAGTTTAACAGATTATTTCAATGAAATAAAAGATATCATAACACAACATAAACTACAAGTGAAAGAGTAAGGAAACAAGTCGACAGACGAAAGAGGTTTGGGTATGTGCAGTTTTCGTGGACTGGACATGGGATGTGATTCAGGACAATATTTGAACTTGACCACAACAAGACATTGCTGGAAATTTCGAGGAAAATTTCATGCGTACTACGAAGATAAAGGTTCAAACAGAAATGCTGGCTTACGAGGTCAAAGGGCACTAAAAAGGCAATTCTGTACTTACTGGATTCAATGCTTATGTTTGTTTGTCGTCAGATATTTGGCACATTATATTTATGAAATTTTTACAATTAAGTCATTTTTTAAGAATTTGGAGAATTAGTAAATTCGCTGTTTAAAGCGGATGAAATAATCTAGAAACATTTCTTTTATATTCTTGGTAGCCATAAGAGTGATAGCATTTTAAAGTTTTTTTGTTGGTACTTTTGAATATTTTTGATTTGTGGTGCATTATATGTGACGTTGTTGGGTTGTTCTAAATGTAACGGTCAGTTAGACACCATGGACGGTATATCTGGACCGAAAATCCATGAAGGAGTTAACTTGTCTAGATCAGAATGATATAATGACGTCATTACTTTACTTTTCTTGATAACTTCTACATTTGTGGGGCGATTTCAAAAGTTCTTTCGGATTTATGTATAGTTTTTGATACTGTACAGTTTATGGTAGAGCTCTTTAGGATTTCAATTCTAAACTTTATGACTGAGAATTTGAGTGACCGGCATTGTTTCCTCCACTTTAGTAAGAAGTAAGTGGCCCAACTCACATCTGTAACGTCTAATTCCTCTCCATCATCCAATCCTTCAATCGAAGTCTTACCCTGGGACACGAAATGATAGGTGTGGATGTCGTTATCGAGGAGCAATTTTTCTGAAAAGGGGCAGGCAAGGTACTAACAATCAGGAACGGAACACAATCAGGTATAGGCATGGTCATCGCTGATGTTCGTTGGCAGCCGTATTTGCCATCCCGGGTGAAAAATTATATATGACCATATATGGCATATTATGACCATGCATGGCAGTATACATAAAACTCCACATATGCTTAAAACCATGTATGACCATAGAACATATTTGGAAATGTATGCGATACGTAACATACAAGTCCATACGTGCGTAATTTACGATATGTTCAAACATGGCATTTACCATATACGTGACATGTATAATTTTCACCACCCAGGATATGGTAGACTTAGAACTAGAACATGCACTGTGACTTCACAACATAGTATAAGTGTCTAGAAACGGAACCAGGATCTAGGTAGGGACAAAACTGGGATCTAAATCTGATGTCAGCGGACAAAAAAAAAGTTGTGTGGGAACTAGGGAAGATGGCGCATTCTTTGGAAACGGGTTGGACGTGGTCAAGTTGCGGACCAGAGAATAAAAGACTTTCACCGGGCGAAGACAGGACGAGGGGACCGGGCAAGTTGGAGGCAACTAAGGGAAATCCAAGATGGCGGGTGCACGAGCAGACGAAACAGGACGCGGTCTAAAGAACAGCACAGGGCTAGACACGCAGAGAGGCTCGACTTTGAGGTATGGAGTTGAGAGAGGGGACGAAGGCCTAGGGCAGGACCTTCCTGGGAGCATTTACTCACGTCGGTAAGGTCCATTTCCTCTCCGTCATCAACACCGACGATGCTGGTCTTACCCTGAGATACCAAATGGTAATCATGGATGTCATCGGACAGTAGCAAAACCTCTGAAAAATGCACGTGCAGAGGAAGAGCCTGGTTTAAATGGCGAGTGCAGGGTACAGCAGAGAGGTACAGGTATTGGGCTGCTGCCCTTTCGATCAATGGTGGGTACGGAATTCAAAATGTGCGCTTTCGGGGTTAATTTCTTTGCTCATGCACAATTTCTGTTAGTACAACGATGCACCGTCTGATTAGCAGATGTTGACAAGACAGCCATTCCAAATGTGGTCTGACAACGAATAGTGTCTCGACCTGACAAAATATTCTTTGGATGGTGATGGTTTGGCATCGTTCCGCTTTGCGGGCAACCAATTAGCCGATATGCCGCTTGGATAGGGCAGGTTAGGCAAAATTGGGTTCAATTAACATTATAATACAATTATATATTATATTATGATAGAATCATTAAAACATTTTTAAAAAATTGGCAGACAGTTTTTAAGATACAGCAGTTTTACTTTTATCTGCAGACATGGAAATACCGATAAAGGGAAATTCTAGTTTGTCTGTTGAGAATATATTTTCTGTTAATGAAATGCCCTTGAATTAACGATCAGTTAGACACCATGGACGATAGGGCTAGTTCCAAAATTGAGCAAGGAGTACTCTGTAATAGGTTACAGAGATTAGGTCTAATAGAACAAAGATTCACATTTGGGAATCAGTCTTGCATCTAGCTTTCATATGGTTAATCGTTTATAATGCATCAAAGCGGGTTAGGAACACGCGGTTAAAGGTCACCCATAAGGCATGATGTCTGAAGGAAGAGAATCTGAACCCAAGGTCTCCGTAGATTACTTGCAAATGGTGGTACCCGTGGCAGAGAATAGGTTTGGGCACGGGGCATTATTTCTAGGACGGGGTTGCCAAGCAACGGGGTGTCGAATTGGGCGATAGTTGCGGTGTGTAGGGTGGCCATGCTATAGAATCTGAGCTGGTCAAGGGTCATGGTAAGGGTCGGTTTTTTTCAAACTTCACTCACTTACCGCATAACCTGTGACTTATTGGGCCGAAGGGGCGTCCAAGACCAATGGTCCAGGGTCAGGATGGCATGTGTTTGTAAGGCATTGAGGGTGATGACATATATTGAGCTTGGGTCTGTGGACAAGGGTCATTTACTGTCAACTGGTCAATGACTTTTTTAGGACAGATTAGGCTATTCCAATTCAGCAATTTTTTCAAGTGTTTAATTCTTTCCAAAGTTTCGTAATTTCGAAAATTACTTCCTTGCAGAAGTCATAGAAAATTTTGAGTTCGTTGAAGAAGTCATGGAATTTTCTGAATTCCTTGAAGAAGTCATGGAAGATTTTAAATTCCTTGAAGAAGTCATAGACAATTTTGAAATTCTTGAAGAAGTCATGGAATTTTCTGAATTCCTTGAAGAAGTCATGGA
>JAQGAE010002171.1:0-18960 GCA_034696685.1 Julus scandinavius | reverse complement strand
TCCGATTTTAAATCGGACATTTGGTTGCTGAGAAAAACACATTTTTACTTGATTCATGCCGGTGAGTCGAATTTTTTGCACTCGAGTGTATTTCAAATATACTTTCAGATTGTTTTATATGGTATACTAGTTGCATTAATGTGCACCCACATAAATATTTGTTCCTTATTGGACATCATTTTTGTAGATATTTGTCCTTTTTTGGTCCGTTTTCTGAAAACTTCCACCCTTTGTATCCACTGGTACCTCTATCGTTACCCGAGCGTAGGTTTTATTTTTTTCGCTATTTTTTTTGTACAACACACCTGTAGCCTATTGACTCTGTTGGCTAGCTTGGTCATTGGAGTAGTAGTGGCATCGGCCAGTTTTTTTTTGTTTTTTTGCTCACTTTTTAACCACTCTCCCCAGTTCCTTCCCCTTGGCTATGAGGTACGCCAAACATAGGTTCATCGACCCCCTTCCAACAACCCCTTGCCACCATCCTTTTTCCTTACCCCCAACAAGGTTTTGCATCAGGACCCATTGGGAAGCCACTTGACTTTCCTCATTTTGCCGCGGATTTTGCCACGAGGGGAAAATAGAGAAATTCCTGAGAAGTTTTTCAAATACATCTATCTACTTACCCCTTCTTTTTTATTTTTTTATTTTTTTGGGTTAATGATGAAACGTTTTAGACCGGAGCCAGGCTGAAATTTGGGCAAACTGTTTTCCATAGAAATTTGCCACTTTCCCCTTCCCCCTTCTTAACAACAATACTCATCCTGCCTGACTCCGCCTGGAAGTACCGACGTAAATATTTGATGATGAAGGGAAGTTGGGTGAAATTTCACATGGAGGTAGTACGATCCATTGGCCACTCCAGAGAGGACAAACGGCAACTGCTCACCCATAACCTTACCCCCTTCCTTCTTTAATTTCTCAGAAATGAGTCATTTTCGAGGCGGTTGGCAATTTGGCCACACACTCCCCTTCTCTTCCATGCTTCATCCGAATCAAATTCAATGGCCTCTAATCGGATACTTCCTTCTTATGGCAAATTGAATCATTTTCAATTTTGTTCTCATTGATGTTGATTTTACAAACTTACTTACTCTTTGTCAAATCGCATACTTTGTCTTAATAACTATTCTAGCAACCATTTTTTTATTTTTCATTTCAAGGTCGTTCACTTCGGTCTGCTTTTTCTGAAACTTTGAATTCGGTCACTAAATCCATTGTATCACACATGTGTTCCCTGACAGAATTCTCACTTTGACGTCATTCAAATTTTATTTTGCAAGGAATACATCATAGAGGTGACAAAATACCTCTCATGAAACTGCTATCTTGCTCTAAGATTAGGCAACATTGTAATCTTATGTAAATTTGGACGTCTGTGTTATTTGTATTCCCTAAATGGGGATCGAAATCCCTAAGACTTAAAAATTAGAACATTTTTAACAAAAAGGTTCTAAATGTGCGTTTCCACGTGAGATTAACTCTCGCGAGTTACTCGTCACATGATTCTCGTATTCCACAAATTTTTCCAAACTTAGCTTTAAACATTAAAAACCCTAAACATAAGAATCTCGATAGCAACTCTCGAACAATAGCACTGCTATTACTGTGCTGCATTGAGAAGTGCTATGGAGAGCATCTCGAGAGTTCCTCTCACGTGGAAACTCAACTTTCCATCACGTGTTCTCTTCATAGAACAAGGATGGAGTATGTTTAGTTACTAGGCACATTTGAATTTCATTGTGTGAATTGTTGTTGTAAAAAGTTAAACAGGACAAACAAACGTTGAGGTTTCATGGAAACTGTATGAAAAGAAGGAAACAGCATATGTGTAATTTCCGCCATATTGGATTATTGGAAGACGCGCATAGCTGTTAATCATATTAGCCATGAAATAGTTGAATTTTAGTGCCAATCTCACTTTTAAGAAATCTAAAATAGTGACCATGGTATTAACTGTGTTGGTATCGTAATAAGTATACCTTTTAGGATTCCAAAACATCTTGAAAACAGTACAGTGCGTTGTGCATAACAATTGATGAAATTTTTGAGCAGCTTTCTTTCATTTATCTCTACTAAATTTATTACTTCGCTAGTCATCCTTTAGTAATAAAATGAGCAGTAGCTCCATATAAGTCTTGCTGACCAATACTGACGTCATTTTCCAGGAAATTTTTTAATACTATCATTCCGTGTATCTTCCAGCTAATTTGTATCCTAATTTCGAAATGCAACTGAATATTTAAAACAGTCTGGTGATTCACAGGACGCTAGACACCCACTGGTACATTGGGTCATCCGGATTATAGTTAACTTATTTTAGCCAAAACATTTTCAGATTATTCGAGAAGGGTAAGCTTATTGGAGGGTTCGTTTTCGACTGACTTATAATTGCCTCTATCATGATGTAATGCTGAGTAAAGCAGGAAAAAGCACCCTGTTCGATCCATTGGCATCCGGTTCAAAATAAGCCTGTGTTCCTTTCAAGGTTATCCAATTAGCCATCATCACCGGAATTTCATCTGAAATGGCGGTATGCTGTTCTAAGTACAATGCTCTTGTAGATGTAACTTTATATTGCATAAATGAGACTTAATTAAGTTTATACTTTGTTGCTTGGGGGAAGCCATCATTGGCACTTGTGGAGCCTCTATCGCAAATGATAGAGCTAATTAAAAAGTCTGGATTCAGTTTCTTAATATTCCTGTTATAAATGAAATTTCATGTTTTTATTATTAATTAATGTATGATATCATTAGGGATATAGGAGCTCATTATTCACAATTTAAATAGTTTCATCTGTGAACATTATTAAGTAGTCGACATTATTAAAATCACCATTTTTAGTAACTTTATTAGCCCTGGACTTAGTTAACCTCCACCTAACTATTATAAGCCAGTTGATAAACAACCACCATTATTTATCGACCACTACTAATTTAAAATAAGTGGAAAATGGAGACCCAAGGCTGAGGTCATTGGAAAAATTCATTTTCTGGAATTTTAGATTTCTTCATTAATTGTAAGCACTACATCGTTTAATGTAGTAACGTGACTAAATTGACATCAAGCTTATAATCTCCTGCAGATGAGACAAATGATGTAGACATTAAACTGAAATGTCTATAGGCAAGGCTAGGTTAAGGTAGGCCCAATAATTATCCTTATTCAAGCAAAGACACTTCTTGGGTTTTGCAAATTTATTAACTCACTTACAGAATAGTTAGGTGGAATTTAAATAACGCCATCGTTAATTAAGTACTTAGAATTTTGTGTTTAATAATGGTGTAAGTTTGTAATGCACTATAATGTAACCATCGATTGATAATGTCCACAGTTGAAATTGTTGAAATTATCTCTGTAATTAGTCGTATTGTGGTGACTTCCCAATATTCTAAATTCCGCATATTCTAAATAACGACCATTTTTATTGTGACATCTGTTTCGTATTTTTGCTAATGTCGTCAAACTTTCATTTCGGGAGGAAAAACCAGAACCACTGTTGTCAATTCAGGTCATATAGTGATTCCACATATGCCTTGTCTATTATTCATGTGGATTTGTGGATATCAAACATTTATACGTAAAATTATAGGCTATGTTAGTCGAAAACCACACATGAGTAGGGTAATTTTAGACTGACCCAAACTTGAGTTTCTGTAATTTTGATAAGTTTATTCTGTAAGTTTTTATTATTAAACTCGAAAAGTAGGTACCTAAGCGTTTTTGTTTTATCGTAAACATAATTATTTCGCACTTTTCAGTTTTCACACTATTTCGCACTTTTCAGTGTGCAATAATTGAAAATGTTGGATCCTAGAAGCTTAAAATTTAATTAATATTATTGGGATATTAAACTGCATGCCTAACGAGCCATTTTTAACATCACCGATTCTTTATGAGCAAATTCTCCCTAAGTTCCCTGTAGTTTTAATTTACTACCATAGATGGCGCTACATGTAGTACTGCATGAAATAGATCCACCATCATTTCGGTACAAAAGCCAAATCTAAAGTAAGCATGATCGAAAGAATATTTATTTAAATGACATACACTATCTCATAACATGATTTGTGTAGTTTTTAAATTGAATTTTATAAATTTTACCAAGGTATTAGAATAATAAGTCGAAATTTATGGGGTTATTTTCCGCACGACAGGTAGTATACAATCTTGATCTTGTTATTTTTTGGCAAACTAGATTTAGTTTTGAACTGTTTGAACTTTCGACAAATTTATCGTTTTCTTTTTTTTTTTTTTATTTCTCAACTTTTAACTTGGCCTTCCATAGTGCAGAAATGGCAGGGCATTTTCAACCAAAAACGCCTGTTTTCTGATAACCTTCGCAACAAATTCCCGTTAACGGGTTTCCCCCCTCATCAATTTGCATCGAGGTGTTTGTGTCTGTTTTCGAAGATCTAACATTTCGACAACAATTTTTTTCCCTCAATTTTCATACTTGGGTGCTGCATATACTTATGAAAAAAGTAAATTTGCGGGGGCGAAGAGGGTGTTATTTTTCACCTGAAAGGTGATTAATTCCCTATAGCCTTGAAGCTAGGAATTTTTCTGATCCCTATCTGCACTATTTTGGGAGGACTCTCTTAATGTTATTAAGCCATGTACCGAGACCCAAGTTTGGCCCACAGAAGGGCATGCCCCTTTACTAAGGGGCAATATATCCCCTGTCAGGGAGAGAACACCCACGTTTTTTCGCATAACCCTTTTTGTATTGTTGAGAAAGCTGTCTCGGCTAATGAGATGATCAGTTACTTCTTAGCAGTGGACCGGAGAAGGTAAGATATCTTTGATGGGGTTAAACTGTTTCTTGTCCCATATTAAGACTACACCCAAATTGTTTTTCCCCCAGTCAGATGAACTCCACCCACGCTTTGCATTTCTGTGCATGGCTGTGACCATATTAACCGATGCAGTGAATACCCAGTAGTTGCTGATGACCTAACATAAAGAAAACAAGAAACATAAGACCAAACAACTTACCAGTAGGATAATAAATTACAACTTGGGTTTTTATTATTATATTTTCAATGGATTTTTTGCTTCCATATAAATCATCGAGGTCCATAGGTGGTGGAAGTGTGAACATTGCATTCGTTATGTATCATTTTGTTAACTTGAATAAGTGATTTTCAAGGCAATCTAAACTTCCCACACACTCCACGAATAGGATATGCATGAAGATGGACTATAATTAAGCCAATAATATTCATCCACTTAGGAACGAAGCACGCAGGTGCATATTTTTGAGAGGCTATGCTGTCATTACATTTGGCACACGTTGCATTTGTATGCACTCAATTATACATTCATGATTTTTGAAAATGACGTTTTATGGGGGATTTTCATTAGCTACAGTGATACAAATCTTATAAGCTGTATGTTGGCTATAGAGATGAAAAGGTTTTTTTTTAAAGGAACTCCCAAGTTTAGATTATACCTTTGTATAGTAATGGCGCAAAAAATTACCATATGAATTGCGCGATTAATTTATTATATTCAGATTTAAACTTCACGCTTATCGCTCTGGTGAAAACCTTTCAAATTTTCTGTAAACGAAAGGCATGTATTAGATCTGGTAGCCAAGTTCTAAGAAACTACGTATAGTAAAAGAAAAATTTAATCCTAATTCATTCGATATAAAAGTAAAATCTACTTTTTCTTCCCTTTATAATTTGCAATTCCTCACCAAAATGGGGGAAAAAAACACTTGAATATATACGAGTCGAGTTCATAATGTTCTAATATTCAGCTTAGCCGAAAGTCTTCAGTGCAAGATGATGTATCTACACAAATGTTGGTATACTTGATAATTTTTTCTGAATTTTCAAATTTGATACATTTTGCAAACTAACAAAGGCCGTATATGTCCTCATATATTGCAATTCTACAATAGAAAAATTGCATTGCTAGAGTAGAAAAATAACCATTTTAATGCAAATATGCAAAAATCCCCTTTTATATTTTGCTGATTCGGTTTAAAATTTGTCAAATTTCTTCGATTTGGGGGAATCTATCCCCAAGATCCCCACACATATTTATACGGCCTTGAGATTAACATACAAGCATATTCGGTTCAGGGTTTTTATATTCGAATAACGTGTGTGATATAAATGAACCATTAACATCAGTTGGCCATTAAAATGGCGAGAAAAATTTCATTAAATATTAACTGCTATTTTCACATGCTTAGTGTTACAATACTTTCAGTAAATGAATTTGTTTATATATTAAAATAAGGCAATCTGTATATACTAGCTTAGCATCATAGCTTATATAACATATTTTGCCATGTAGTATATTAACAAAATATAATATAGCTTACAATATGCTCTCCATTAGAATCTATTTTCATTGATTAATATCGCATAGAAGCGTTTATATAATTATTCTATGAATGTGTCATTGCCATTTCTCATTTGCTCATGAAGAAATTCGATCCCATGTCACAAAGTAAAGATCGATCTCGGTCTTAAATGTCTAACGTTTGGAAAACGCACATTACTAAGAGGGTAAGACATTAATTTGTAATTATATGATTGACTAGGGATTTTGTTCCTACAACGTTAACTAAAGATTCCAAGTATAGGTATCACTGTTTCCGATTCATATTTAATTAGCTCTCCAACAAGATGTAATTTGCCTTTTGTTGAATGATTGGATAATCTGGGCAAGACATGTCGTTCTTGAAATATTTTTTTTTCTTCTTTTTCCCTTTGCATTTATCCTGAGTCTGATCGATTATTCCGAGGTTGATCTCCTGTAAATGGGTTGTGTAACCTTGGCTAATGTGCCCACGTCACTTCTTACATATTATTCCTATTTAGTAATTGTCCTTTGTACTTATCGACTCGTTATTTGACATGCAAACCTTCATGCACGCTGGGTTTGTTTTCATTTAAATTTTCAGCAATAAATATTCTCTCGATTGTTCGAAGATGACGTTAAAGGGTTTTAGGCCTATCTCTTACACGGGGTGGTTTCTGCACCAATTTTAATAATGTTGCGGTTTAAAAACCATACAAAGTGTGTGCTCGCTGCACTTGAAATGCCTTTTCAGCCATTTCTTTCATTTAGAATATCCACCCCTTGCAGCACACAATGTCAATGTACTGGATCTAGAATTCGAGTGACGAATCCTCTCCTGTTGTATATACAATTTCTGCACCTGCCACTTATACTCAGTTTTATGTTTTATTCCACCATCTGACATCCACCAAAATGACGCCATTAAAAGTGAGCAGCTGGTATCTCAAGACCATGAAGCCATTTCACTGTTGCTAACAACGCGAATTCCCCTTCAGCGATTTTTGCTTTTTTTTGTGATTTCGAATATTTCCTTATTCCTTAAAATCGACTTATTCTGAAAATCCACTGATGAAAAATTGTGAAAAATCTATGGATTTATGACGTCATTTAGACCTAGGGTATACTCATAAATCCAGTCGCCCAAAATAGGCGCACTGTCCTAATTTTCAATGCAAGATGTCAATGCGTTAGGTTATGCCTACAAAATCGTATTTATTTGTTTATAGGTGACGTCACAGTTGACTCATTCTATTGACATTTGACTGGTTTTATTAATACCAGGAACATCCTTGTTTTATAAAAACCAGTGAAATTGCAGAGGGAAGCTATTTCTTGCATTTCAAATAGTGTACAAAAATTAACTGTTACTTGTTAGGCTTTTGAATGATGTTCAAATTCAAAATGGCCGTTCGAAATGTTATCTTTTATTTGCAAGTCATGTCGGAAAAAAACCACAAAAAAAACAATCCGTTTGTTCACACACGTTAAGCTTTCATCTTGCAGGCATTATGGCAGTAACTTGAGCAAATCACATGTTGCTTTAAACACAAATTTGAGAATATTGTTAGTCTTTTTCCTTTACTTGAATGGCGTTCTAAATTTGGTACACTCACCATTAGTAATCCTAAAGTAGACAAACCTGAAATTGAATCGTGCTAAAACCTAACCTACATGTGATAATTTCCTCAGCTTATTAATGCTGTATATAAGATATTTTATCCAACGTTAGTTTCCCCATCACGTAAAAACTAAATTATAATGTCCTATCTTTTGTCTTTATCAAATTGTTACTTCTTAGAAAGTAATGATATTTTTGACTGGGTCAGTGAATACCAGCAGCGTTATTGTTTTTATCCCCCTGTTGTCGTTGCTGATTTATACGTTCCCATTTAGCAGTTGGTAACCTAATTAGCAGTATCATTGCATCAATACTGGCCAACTAGCAGATTATAATAACAGTTTGATGCGCTTGTCTTATTGTAAGACTGGTTTTAATTATTTTCTAGTTTCGCATCAAATACTATCTTTATTTTGGATCATTAAAACTATCGATTTTCCAAATTCATGTGGAAACCATTGCTGTTATTGGACAATTAAACGATTTCCAATGTGTTTTTTTGTGTTGTTTTCGTTTTGTCATCTTCCAATTTTATTGGTCGAAATAATCACGAAAATTATTAGGTAAGTTGGACCCGTATTTTTTTTTTCCAACAACAGGGGAGGGTTTGCGTCAAGGAACTCTAATCGCTTTTTTTTTCAGACTGGTTAATTCCAGTTTTTTTTTCTTCTTTTTCTTCTCTTGAGTGACCAGTGAAACCAAAGCTTTTCGTTTATTTTACTTTGTAGACTGATCCCCAAAACAAAACTTAACAAATATTGCATGCATTGTCTCGTATGATACAGTTATCATAAAGTTGAACAATATTAGCACTTAGGTAACTTTAGAATAAATGTTTGTGAAAGATTGTTGACTTTTTGTTTTTCGTTCACATAGGAACAAAAATTATCATTTTCAAAGGTTGGGAAATCTGTGATGGGGTAAGGGGAGATCTACATGTATTGCATCATTATTTTTCAGTGGCTTGAATTGATATAACACGAGTTTTAACTGTTATGTGTGTTAAAAAACAAAGAGGGGTTCTGTATAATCATGTTGACGATATACGTGTTCGTCATAATACTAAACTTTGAAACCAGACTCGGAGGTATTTTTATAGCATTCATGACAATTGAAGATTGGTCGGTTTGGCAACTGCAGTTTTTAATATTATACCATTGCCCCGTTTTTATTTGAGCACCATGGTGATATCAACCTATAAATTTCACCTCCGAAAGCATTATAGGCAATTTTATTGTCAATTTATTTCTTCGTGGTGAACATATTAGTGGGTGAATTTGCTATCCAACAGTGCTGATCATGACAGGGGTGAAAGGGACTTAGTAACCCTACTCAGCGTTTACTAAGCATTCACGCGTACTATGAAATTAACGCTGATGACATATGTATATAACACTGAGCTCATTATTAGCAATCTCCGAAATATCAGGAATTATTACTGCAAAATTTCTCCTTAGAGTCTACTAGCTCGATAATACGGTCAATTTCCTTGAAAACTTATGACTTATTGCATCCGGAGCTGTTTTTCCTATAATATAATTGGTATAGCTATATAGTGAAAGCTTAATTTAAAATCACAATGTGAAATGTTTGACGGTCATCTGAGTAATTGGACGGTAGTTTTTTTAATGACGTGATTTTGTAAGCTGATAACATTGTGAAGGATATATTTTTTTTGCCAATGAAGAACTTTTTGGAAATTTCCTAAGGAAGATACAGACACACATGTACAGTAGGTCAGGGTATTACATGTGTATAACGGGCTACTCTGTATATTTTCACTGCAAATACCAATTAGTGACTAGTAATCAAGTAGTTGAAGGATCACCAACTAAAAAAAATTAGATTTGAGTATATGGTGGTTTTGTTCGTGTTCTTGACAGCCACCTTTAATTAGTCGAATTGTAGCATTTATGAAATGATGCACTCAACTTCTGGCATAATGTATGTTTTATTTTTAGTGTAGATTGATAAACAATGATTGGATAACCTAGAAAAACTGACTTGAGCATGCACATTATAAATAAGCTTGAACACATGCTTTACCTTGACTTTAATTCGATTTACATACGTGAAGTGTATGATGTTGAGCATTTGCTCAAAACGAATGATGCTGAGGATGACAGTGAATTAGGTGGAGAAATAAATAGCAAGTATAATGTAGAGGGGGGATTAACCCAATTTCGTGATAACAACGCTAACGCTCCAGAAGACACGAATTAATAATCCAGCTGATATTGTTGAACGCCAAATAGTGATTTTTGATTAGTCTCCGCTAGCCCCTGAGGCGGGGGTTCTTTAACCTTATTTGTGCCATGACCTGTATAGAATAACATTTTTAATTGCCTAAAATAAAATATATAGGATTATAATGGACACAGATTTGTGATATGAAAATGTGCTTTCTGTTGGTGACAGCACAGACTGTACAGGTATACTGTAACTAATATTAGTTATAGATACTGTATTCCTAATTGAAGGAAATTTAAAAATTTCAGTTAGAGGTTATAGTGAAAAAAAGATGATTTTTTTTCATACAAGTTCACGGACCCCCTGAAATCTATCCCTGGACCCCAGGTTAAAAACCCTTACCCTAAGGCAAGTGCGATCTACTGTATAATTAACGTTTCTCTAA
The DNA here is from genome assembly GCA_034696685.1 of Julus scandinavius. Classification (NCBI taxonomy): domain Eukaryota; kingdom Metazoa; phylum Arthropoda; class Diplopoda; order Julida; family Julidae; genus Julus; species Julus scandinavius. Next base: position 8,383 of record JAQGAE010002171.1, on the reverse strand, counting down.
GTTAAGAGAATTAATCTCAAGCCACATTCGACCTGATTCAAATATACGTCAAATTTACTTTCACTGCCATTTTGTGCCCGCCAAACATATATATATGAGCAAAATCTGTCACGTGATACCGGCATGCTGTTCTTAAACCTACAAAGGAGTTCATTAGTAGCATTTTAAATTATTTTTTTCATTTATTTCTATAATGAATCATTACAGTTACACAAAACCATTAGTCCTGTAGTTGAATAATTACATGGTCAAAATTTAGGATGGTACCAGAGTAAGGGGCCATTCAAAAAGGACGTCCTCAAGAGATGGGCAGGGGTTCTAAGGCATGTGAACAGGGCATTCACTAAGTCCACTAATGATGGTTTTTACATTTTTTGGTTTTTCCGTTTTAAAGGTCAGTGTAAGAGGAAAGAGACACCAGAAGAAATGTCTCCAGTCCCAAATGTACTTGAATTTTTAAAACCTCGGTAAAGTCTGGAATTATGCCTGAATTTTTGTTAAACACCAATTTTATGCTGGAATTTCCCTTCGAGGCCAGGAAATTTCCGTTAATCAAAAACATCTGGAAAAATATCGAGGAATTGGTGGCGAGATAGGTGCTTGGAAATTTATAGGATGAGCCTTTGAATGCTCCAACAAATTTGTTGGACACCCTACTTTTCACAAAAAACTTACGACGTCTGTGAGGTGGGCAAGGCCGTATATGTGATCACATTTCAGGGGGGGGGGAGGGAAATATGGTCCAAACATCGTGGAATTTGGCGGATTCGGGCTGCAATTTATTGGATTTCGGGGGGATCTATCCCCATCATCCCCCCCCCATATATACGGCCTTGGACGTAGGGATGGTTGGAGTTTGGGGCAAAATGGACACAGTGTGGACAGGGGGTGGGAGGGTAAATTTTAGTAGGTATTTCGGGGACGTCCTTTCTGTATGGCCCCTAACCAGAGAGTTATTGAACACACTAGTTTTCTTAAAACTTAATACTAGGTAGTTAATAGAGAATGGTGCAACCATCACCTAGTAGCCACACCCTTTTGCGCCCAGTTTTAAGAAGTACTGCTAGGTATAGGTGATGTCTCGTGGCCAGCTAAACTCGTGCCACAAAAACCTATTTTCTATCCTGGACAAACTATGAGGTTTGTCAGCGGTTGAGCAGTTTTAATTACCACCGAGACCTTCACTCCCAAAGGCTGTATGAAAAGGGTAAGTGCTTTTGAGTGCATCCTTGGAAGGGTACACAAATATCGAGTAAGCAATAAATTGTAGGAAAGTCCATTGGACGGATTGAGGTAGACAGAAAATGAAGTAATTTTATATGATGCGTGTTTGAAGAGTTGTTGTTGCTCCACTGGCCTCCTCAAAGGGGGGATAAGGCAGGGGGACACACGAGATGGCAGACGAGGGAGGGGGGTGTCGGACGAACAAAACGTTGGAGACGAAGAGATTAACAACTGGCCTCACCGACGAAAAATAAGGGTTAGGAGATCCGGTGGGCCTGGTTGACCATGCCTTACCCTTCAGAAACCGTAGAAGGAAGAGGGGTAAGGGGGTAAAGTTGCACAAAAGGAAAGGGGCAACGGGGGAGAAAAAAAATGACATGACATAAAAGGGTCCTCCACCAAACACTATACAGAAGGTGAAAATCCATAGGACATTTTTATTTTGGCATGAAACAACGAAGGGATTATATTTTGTAGTAAATGGAGAATAAAATTCTAAGGTCCGTATAGAAATTGAGGGGAATAATTTTTTTTTTTTTGGCGACGCCGTTTATGTGTAGTCTCGGAGTAGGGTTAGCATATATTCTATTTATTTATTTTATTGAAAATGAAGGGTGGAAGGGAGGGAGAAGAAGTGGGTGTTGTCTAGTCGAAAGACCATTTATAGGAAGAGGGGTATAGGGGTTGAAGATTTATGACAATAACGAAAATAACACCGCGGACTTTATGCGCGTTCCCTAAGGGTAGCCACATAAAAGGACAGAAGGGCAGTAGGGAAGAAGAAGAAGACGAAAAAGGGGTAACAGGGCCATTGTTGTTATTGTTGTTTGTTAACTTGCGCGTAGCAAAATGCAGCCATTGGTCACGTGACCCTCTGATGTCAGTTTTGAATCATTCCCCGCTCAGCAGGTTACGCTTAGGTCGTTGACACTCCCGCTCATTGGTTAGCAGCGGTTGCATGCAAGCAGCAGAAATAGAAACACGGAGCTGGGAAGGGTAGAAGCGAAGCAGTGTGGTGGCGTTGGTGGTAGTGTTGAAGCAGAAAAAAAAAAAAATCCGCCAACCCCGAAAAAACCCCCGAAAGGGGTGTTGTTGCGTATACGTTTTTGTTTGCTTGGCCCAGAGTTTAGCTGGAAGGCTTGACTGTGTAACTCACTGGCCGAGTAGTAGTGCTAGTGGTACTCCCCAAAAAAAAATCCAAAAAAAACATAGCTGGTTGGATTGGTTGTTGGTGGTGCAGCCAAGTTGAACTGTGGCACTAGTACACACGCTCACTTACCTAGAGACGCACGGGCCAACAGCTATTCGAGTGCCAGGGTACCGGAGGGAGTAGTAACGAGCTGTTCAGTGCTGCTGCTGATTTTTTTTCTCATCTGTTTTATACGGTATCAAACTCTTGGTATTATTTCGAGGAATTGAAAACGGTGGAAATATATAATCTGTGAATTTCCGCGCGTTTTTTTTTTTTTTTTTTTTGTATTTATTTTTTTTCTTCTCCACATCGAAAATGACCGACTTTCGTAACAATCAATATCAAGCGTTGGTTTGGCTGCATCTTCTCTTTTGACGTGGCCAGCAGAATAAGTTGAGCCTAACGGACGGAAAAACCTACTCCGAATCGGTGTCAGTTGCCCAAGCCTGCCAACCGGTATTGTGGCGCTGCTCGAAGAGTCTGCCTTATCCATCCAGCTCTCAATCGCGCTGGATTTTCTACAGTTCGTTTCGAAGCGTTTCTTCGTCACTTTTCTTTTTTATTTCGGGGGGGAAAACCAAAATCTGCTGGTTTTCATCCACGTTTTATTCTTCATCTGCTCGACGCCAAGCGCCGCAAATTTCGTCCTTCTTGAAGATTTCGACGGGCTTTTGCCATGATTATTGCCAAGGATTTATTTCTGCTCTCCGATGAGTATATACACGTCAGGCCACAGAGGGAGGATAAGATGTACTATTATTCGCAAAATAAGTAAGTAGATAAATATTTGATGTTTATTCAGACTTCTCGTGTGGTTGCTTAACTGGCTTATCCTTACCAAAAATATACTTTTCATTGATTGAAATATCATATTTAAAAGTTCGGGCAAATCATTTTTTTTTATTGACTGGCGGTTTTTAGCGTTTAAAAAAATGCTTATGCTGTGTTTTGAATTGATTTTTTTTTGTTATTTGGAATTTTTTCTACATGATTTAGATTAACAGGTATTCAGGATCGATTGTTAGGATCATAGTTGAATTTCACTAAAAAAAATAGTGCTAAAAAATAGGCTGCGCAACAGGGCCACAACTGCTTTTAGGCGTGGAGTTTTTTTATGTTGACGACACCATTGATTTAGGCTTAATAGTTAGCTGCTACCACATTCCTCAATAATTTTAGTACAAACATATGATGGTCCTTTTTGCGATTTTGTAAAACCATTCTGATAATCCGACCAAATTCTGATAATTCCGCCAAATCCCAGGAATGTTGAAGCAATTGTATTTCGCAGGGTGTAATTTAGGCCTAATTTTATTGTTGGAAAAATAAATGAGGTCAAATCATTTTTGTCCAAAAATACCCAGTAAAAGTAGAGCTTTTGCCGGAGATTTTGTTGTAGAATTTACGACATCGAGCTAAGTGAAATTTATGATTTCTGAGCGCAGTTTGTATTTATAAATGAGGGGGGAGGGGGTTCATATATGCCTTTTTTTCTCTCGTGATTCTAAGTTTAAAAACGCATTTATTAAGAGTTAATAATAAAAACTGCTCACTATATCTTAAGTTTCCTTACTTATGGAATGATCAAAGCAGAAAAATCGACGCATGTAATTCAGAATTTTGCCCAACAAATAAATAATACTATTCATAACGCAAATGTAGCTATTTTATTGTTTATAATCCCCTTGTTGGTTTTATTAACGTACTATTGATTCGAATTAATTGCCCATACTCTATGTTGGTATGCCAATTTTGGTATATTCACTCATCCAAAATGAAAGATGGAGGACGGCCATCTTGCTTTCATTGGAATCTCCCGTTGCCTTCTCATCTTTGAAGGCAGAAAATTTTAAGCATGGCAAGGAGCTAGACAGCCATCGGTGTGCTTAAACTTAAACTCATGCCATTTGTTAAAACTACCTAAACCTGTTTATAATCTTTTAAAATTAAATGTCAAGGTAGACAAACGAAAACTTATTTCACGTATGAAGTTCAAGTTGAGTTTAGGGAAAAAACTGTAAAATGCATAACTACGACCGAAGTTCAAGGGAGTAAAGGCGCAAAAAAAAAAAAACAAAAAAAAAAACACCGTATAAACTTGACCGAAAAGTTGAAGTAAAACAAGTTCTCTCAAGATGAGTGAATGCCATTAAAAAGTGATAAAGATAGTGAAGAAGGCGATTATTTGACCTGGTTAATTAACAGTAGCGAGACTGTAAAGATTAAAGATGCTGGGACTATTAATTCATGGTCTGCACTTAACATTTTACGCACAATGAGAACTGAATTTAATGCAAATTTGATCTCAGTTTAAATTAAGGTATTGCCGTACAAGGAATATATGTATATCTTTGTATATAAGACGATTGACAACACGTCGTCCTAAATACCGTTTTTAGAAATTGGGGAGAGTTTATGGGTCGTTTAATTTTAGACCGTTATTTAGCAAATGATTGAATATACTGTATATACAATTCAGTGATTCCCAAAGCGGGTGCTACCGCCGCTTCCCCGCCTGGGGGCGCTGGAATTAAAAGGGAACGTTTCAAAAATTTCCTATCACAGTGTATGGTACTAGGTTGGGAGTCATTCAAAAAGGACGTCCCCGAAATTCCTCCAAAAAGCGACGATACCCCATGTCGACATATGTCCATTTTAGCCCAGACCCCCTCCCCTCATGGATGTCCATAATTTTTTGGAAAAGTAGAGTAACAGAAATTCCCTGGTCTCTAAGGAAAATTCTGATGTTTTAACACCAATTCAGGCATAATTCCCGGCTTACCCGAGGTTTTAAAAATTCAAGTACATTTTGGACTGGGGACACATTTATTCTGGTGTCCATTTTCCCTTTCACTGAGCAATTAAACAGAAAATCAAAAAACTGGAAAATAACATCATTAGTGGACGTCCATAATAGCCCCCCACTTACCCCGAATCCACAAGGTGTCCACATGTCAGTAGACCTCCCTCCCCCCCTCTTGAGGACGTCCTTTTTGAATGGCTCATTGTTGCGTTTAAATCTTTTGGAAGATAAACCCAAATGTAAACTTTGCTACTTTGAGTGTACCCTGTACATGTCCTGTAAAGGCTAATAGCTAAAAGTGTCGCTTTTCCAGGCTGATAGCTCCGTATCTAGGTACACAGTGATCTCCAAAGTTGAGATTTCAACTATATATACAGACCTAGGCTTAATTATACGTTGAGATGCCCTTCATAACGCGAAAGGGTTTATTTTTGTAAAACGAGCGCCACCTATCATTAGTCATAAAACCGCTTTTTTTTCTCCTTTTTTTCGTTCTTCTCTGAACAAAGCTATTTTTAGTCGCATAATTTAGGTGTAGGTATTATGGCAGGCCTATAAGTAATCTTGAAAACTCAGTATGACACTGGCTCTTATGTTTTCTAACATGGAGCCATGCATTCGCCATGTTTGAAAAAATGAATTTCTGAAAATATATGGTCTTTGCTTTATGATTGAATGATGGAGGGCGCTAACAGTTACCCAGACGAAGCTCGGTTGTCACCTTCAGGTAACCTTAAAAAGAGGACCTTGTTTTCATTAAAACCGCCTTCGGCACCAAAAAGCTAATCGTAGGCGAGTGCACGTTTCAGTTGTAACAACGGAATGTTTCAGATGAACGTTGTGGAGATTTTCAGGTATAAAACTGATATCCACCCCCTCCTCCCCCTTCACCTTGCTCGTTGTACCCATCGTTAAGACAATTTTAGAAGATTGGATACACACCCTGTAGATGAATTCAATACCCATTTGGCTATAACATCATTGGATTGCATTCCAATTTTGATAAGCCTGTTATAGGGCTATTAGGTCCAGATCTTGCATTTTGATCAACAACAAAAAATCGATATCAGACGTACAATGCAATATTTGGACGCTGTTTTTCTTGCCCATTATCTACACAAAGACAACCGTGTTTCAAGCAGGTTAAAGGTTAGGGTTATATTTGATGGTTTGCACCAGTGTTGGCCAGTAAATGAGTACATTGAATGAATTTGAGTACATTGAATGAATTTGAGTACATTGAATGAATTTGAGTACATTGAATGAATTTGAGTACATTGAATGAATTTGAGTACATTGAATGAAATTGAGTAAAACAGAAGAATACTGAGTACAAAGAGTAATTTGAATTCAAAATGCACAAAAGTAGTTGAATGCAAATGTACTGAAAACGTACGAGTTCAATGCACTCTATTACAAAAATGTACTCGCAATGTGTGATTGATTACAAATGCCCTTGAGTATTAACGTAATCTGCAATTGAGTACCAATGTAGAAATCGAGTATGAATAGAACTACTTCTAAGTAATTTGAGCTACGAAAATGAGTAAATTTAAATGAGGGTCATACTAAAAGCTAATATGAATGCATCCTAATTTTGACATTTCCATATAATATGATCCTTTTGTTATGAAATGTTCTATTTTCCTTTATTTTCTGTTCTTATATTCATTGCGGTTTTTAAATTTTTTAATTGTTTCAGCTTGTAATAAAACCTACGGTGTTTAAAATAAAAAAATGTCTTCGTATTAAGTACTTCTGCACATGAGTACATATTTGCCCAAGTTTGATTACTCATTTCATACTGATGACATGTACTCTATTTAAACTATAGAGTATGATTCCACTGCATTCGTAATCAGTACTTCTACTCATGAGTACAATTTGCCCAACTCTGGTTTGCACCAATTCTCCTGAATTAGTTCTAACATTAACCATGTTTATATATACAAGAAAAAAACATCCTGTTTTAATCGTCCATCTTCCTAATCGAGGACTTGTGCAACCCGCTGTTAAATCTTCCGCATTTGCTAGGGCCTCAAATTAAGCCCCCAGGAAGGTCAGCGTTTTGAGAGAAGTAAATTCAAAAGAATAATAATTAGATCGTAATCTTCAACTATAAATTGCCTTAATATTTTTTACCCAACGTTTAGCATCTAAATTATTAGCTCGTAATCTTTAATGAATCACGGGAGATTTATTTAGCCATCCTGAAAGATTTCACAGCCAATAAAAACTAAGGATTTTATAACAAGAATACAACAAGTATTAAAGAATACTTAGTATCATTAAAACATGTTGAATTTACAAATCAATTGCATGGCCTCGTGGTTTAGGTAATCGCCCCTTTTTAATGTGATTAGGTACTTAGTAACTTGTTTCAAAGACAATGTGCTTTTAACTGCAGCGAAACTTAAAATTGAAACTGCAACACATGCTCAATTTTTTGGGAAAACATTTTGCTAATTTTAATCCACTCCACAGAATTGCTTTATTTGTATTATTTCAAGTATTTGCAATAGATACTTAAGAAATCGTCACCTTTAATTCATCCTTTCAGCGTATAAGTTAAAGTGCATTGACACCGTGATAATCTTTTAAGGAATTTTGTCCCGATTTTTTTCTTAAATAACTATAAGGCTCCGTTCAACAAGGACGTCCCCGAAATTTCTTCAAAAATTGATTTCCCCCCACCCCTACCCTCTGTCCACACGGTGTCCATTTTAGCACAGATCCCCCTCATAGACGTCCTTAATTTTTTTTTTTTTAAATAAGGTGTCCAGAACATTTGTTGGATTATACAAAGGCCCATCCTTTAAATTTCCAAGCACACGTCTCGCTGCCAATTCTACGGCAATTTTTCCAGATTTTTCTGATTAACAGATATTTCCTGACCTCCAAGGGAAATTCCAGCATAAAATTGGTGTTAAGGGGCTATATAAAAATTGTCACAACTAGGAGGGTGGGTGGGTTGTTTGTTTTTTGTGACAATTGTGACCAAGGGGTGGGGGGTGGTTCAGTAATGTGACATCACAACATCAAAATTTATTTCAAACGGTAAAGAATATGCGGTAATATTTTTTAAAATTTTTTTTAACATTTGAAATTTTGAACAGCAGTCGGGAAAAAAGATTTGGGTCCTGTTTAAAATTAAGTTTTTTAAT
>JAQGAE010002170.1:0-18965 GCA_034696685.1 Julus scandinavius | reverse complement strand
TTGCTGAGATTATTGGTGGAATGCCATACTACAACTCCATATACTTGTAACTTGTACACTAATACTTGTACATTTTTTGTGGAATAGGGCCATGGTTTGTTAACAGCATTACTATTGCAAATCACTTGACTGAAGATATTCAGGATGTATACAAGTTAACTTTCCCATGGCTTGTTAAAAGTAATTACCTCAAAGGAGACTCTTATGATCTCACTTGAAACTAGCAATTAACAGGTATGAATGAAAGTGTAGGTTTAAAAAGGGCGGATGGTTGACGAGTTTGTATGCGAGTAAAGTATGTTGTAGCACAGCTATAGATATTTTCACATTCAGAAACAACCTTGTGATCCACTACCAATAAGTACTGCGGAGTTTACATCCACCCTTGCAAGATTTATAACAGATATAACGAAAGGCCAATCATAATTCGTATTTTAGACTTTTATGATACATCTTCTCTACCTTTACAAAAATATACTTAGAAGCACCCACGTTTCCAAAGAACGCATTATCCTGTTTGGGTTCTCCAATCTAACCCTGCTTTGAACGTCAACAACCAACGATGACGTTATTGCTTAGCTGGTAAATCAGATTTTGTTGAAATGTGGGCGAAATTGGTTACAGTTTGTTATAGTTAGTTTTTGACAACTGCAAGATTCAGAATACCTTCAGCTGGAGTTATCATTTTGCAAGAGGGTGGTTTCCCCTGGCAACGGTTTTATCAATTCCCCATTTCGGAGTTTACGAACCTTGACTCAAAATAAATTCATATAACTTGGTATTTACCCATACAGGTGCTGTTTCCAAAGAGAACCCCAAATTTCCCCCCTCTTTTTTCAAGGTTTTGTGCCCTCCAAATAATAAATTACGAGTTTTCAAAGTAAATGTTTTCATATTTTTAGACAACAAACCAAGCTGAGTCAATACAAATTTATTTATTTCGGTCTAGCCCTCCCTTGTGGTGTATGGGGCACATATGACATATCCCCAAGATAGCCACAATAAAGGTTCATACGCCATCAGGAAGTTGGGGAACTGAATAAGGCCAATTCGAAAACACTTGCTAGTAGTTTAGAACAAGTTCAGGAAGCATAGTTATACGAAGTGCAAAATGTTGTTTATCACCAATTTTTTCAAATTGTTATCTATTGCGGATTTTGAGTTAATTATTTTCGTAACGTAAAGTTATATCTAAAGTGGCAGATATCGCCAACCTTCGACCTTAAAATCCTATTTTTCATGAACTAAAATAAATGTCTTGATTTTAAAATCAAATGACAATTTAATGACTAGTGGACTGACAAGTCAAGTAACATGTGGGCGACCTCAATGTCTGTTTGCAAACTTAACGTCTGAATTCTTGGATACTCAACAACAAGTTGCTTTTCAAATCAATGTAAAAGAAATTATGAATCTTAGTCAAAAGGATTCAATAACTTTTTATGTTTGGTATTGGCGATAATATCTAGGATTTCTCATGTCTGACGATACGTTTACACCTGTAGTCCTTCTTCTTGCTTACCCATGTCCATCGTCTTCCGGGTTTGTCTGACCTTGCAAAGAATGCAACAGGTAAAGCTTTCTTTCTGCAGGTAAAAAGGCCCAAGTTCTAGCTTCAGGCACAGTGAGCATCCATTAAAGGTCTTTTGTTGGACATTTCATATTATGAAAGGGGCTTCTCAGACCATGGAGGTGAATGCACAGCAGGGTGTATTATTCATGAGGGGAAGCTTTTTTATTTATTTTTTGTGCTAAACTCCTGACCCTGGCCTTTTCGAACCCTCGAGACTCACTTTTTTCATCAGTTTAAAAAAAAAACTTTTGCACCTCTGTGTATTCAGATGCCTGAGTTGGATTTTGAACTTTTGACAATATTGTGTCTTTAATCTACAAAGACTTAGCATTGCTCTGCTAATAGTTCAAATATCATCCATCACCGAATATCATTATTTGCCTATAGATACTGTTGCAATTAAGTTTGGAATATGCTGACGTCAGTACCATTTTTGCACTACGCCATATAGATTAAAAGAACAATGGAGGAGGAGGAGGGATGTGTTTGATACTAAACAGCCAAGCTTATTTTCACAACTTGAGTGCCACATGTGAACGTTGAATTGAATTTCTATGAAAACGTGTTAACGCATAGCGCAAGCGTCATAACTTGTATTTCAGTTGATACGGATCAACCAGTTAAGCAACTTGACTAAAAAGAATCAAACATGATTGTTAAAGGCTCAGTGCTAATACCGAGGTTAAACCAGAGCCGGTGGATGTATTATTAATTTAAGGGCGTGGCCAATATCTTTAACTGGCCAATCCAATGTTCCAGTTTTCAGACTGATAATACTCTATAAGATGCATCTTCCCAGTATTTTGGAACTACGAACACGTGAGCCTATATAGAACTTTTACTCTTTTAATACTGGTTCTTACAACCGATCAAGGCCTATTTTTATTCATTGCGAATCCAAATCACGTATTTCATTACATATTCTCTTTTATTTGTTAAATAATACATTCCTGTTCTGATGGGCAAAAAAATATATATATATATATTTTGAACATAGCTTGTAATAGTTCAAAGTATGAAGTATGCGTGGATTTTGCTTGAGTAAGCAATGCACGAACATTTACTTTTTGTTATTTACATGTATATTTAATGGCTGTTACTAAGCTTATCTTCTTTTTATGCCGTCTTATGACGTTGTGTATCAATTTTATGTCGGGGAACTCATCAAGTGGCAAAGGATTAGAAGGGACTTTAAGAACATGTCCACCTTGGCTAAGATAAAAGAAAATTTCACTTCCATATTATGCAAATATCGAAGAAAAATTCAAGAAAATAATTGAGCAGACAGTAAATTATCAGTGCGATAACGAGGTGTTATCTATATTAATCGACCTTTTGGCTGTTATCGTTTGGTTGATATAATTTTTAGAATAACAACAATGAATTTTAAATTGTTAAAGCTACTGACATCCCTTTTCGTGTATTATACAAATATGTACGCATTTCCCAGAAATGTCTGAAATCTAGATTTGGATGTAAATAATATAGGAAAAGTACATGTATGGTGCATACTAGTGTTCAAATACTTAACTGTTCATATTCGTAAAACTTATTATTTTTGAAGCTATTGAATATTATTAACATTCTGTTAAGACTAGTCAAGAAACATTGTTATGAAGAGGGGGTAGGGCAGATATCCGAGAACAAAAGCTAACAATTTTATCAGGAAAATGTTCACACCCTGATGGTACGAGTATATAAGCTCTTCTTGTTACAATATGGCACAGTACTATAGCGCTAGATCCTTTGACATTTTCAAATTTGAATTTCCAAACCCAAACAAGGATATAATCATGTCTTCCTCAACATGTTTTAATCAGAAAAAAATCCGGTTTTCGACTCGTCCACAGTTAACTTGTCCTGTAATGATGTAATTTAAGGAAACCCGACAGAAAAATCTCGCCTAAAATTCAATTTTGTAACGCACTCCAGACTGTGCTTCATTTGAATAAAAAAATCTGCATATCAAATGTTGTCATCTGTCTAGCCATTTGCTCATATTTATTGCCCGCTATTATAACGATAAAATTATAAACTACGATTAATAAACAGATATGGCACCATGTGCATCCTCCCACAATAATCCCTTGTACAAATTCGCTGTTCTAAAAAAGCCAATGTACTGCTTACATGTATCATGATGGTTATCCTCGTGTTTTTTTGTTCTGCCCACCCAAACCCATTCTATCGTGACCCCTTAAATACATGCATTAGTTGGGCAGAGCGGTCACTTTAGATTGGTCAAAGATTTGGTAGTGCTAAAATTATGGGTATAATTCAAGATGGCTGCAAGCCGGTTTTGATCTATTAGGTGGTTTTTGCATGTTCCTTGGTAATAGGATGGGAAGTTGTTTCTGAATGCTGCCAAACCCATATGCGCACCTCTTCAAATGTCACGTTCAACTAAGTTTTAACAGGAATGTCTGAAAAGTGTCATGCCAGCATTTGACCTTCTGCAAGACAACTCCTGAATCATGGTAGATTCCGTTATTCTTCTTGGTGCAATATATTTGGAACCTTCTAACCAGTCCAGAATGATTGATGAAATATTTACCAAAGACCTCTGTCATTTTTCTAAATAAGCTTTCAACTTTAGTGGTGAAACAGTTTCATTGACCTGAAGAATTAATTGGTCCATTGTGAATAAGCCCATTATGGTATTACAGATAACATCCTTTGTATAATCTAATTCACTAACTTGACTATTTAGGAACAGTTTTGAACGAACACTTCCTCTTGGAAACACTTAGAACACATTATTAATGACTGCATGTTTGTAGTCAAGTAATGGTGCTTGTTTACTGTTTACTTTTTATACCGACTTTTATAACTTATTATTAGGTTTACAAAAACATGTTATTATCCTTATTACCTTCTGTTGCGTATCAAATCCATGTTTTTGATTATATCATACCCTATATTACTTTTTGAGCTACCACATGTTGCGTCATCAGGGGCATTGGGTTAGTTAGTTATCAAAAGATACCAATGGTAGTAAAAGGAATGAAGTACAGATCAGGGGTTAAGTCGGTATGGGCATGTCTCAATGCAAAAAAGTTTGACATTTTAAAAGAGGGATTCACTTGCTTAGAATATGGACTTGGTAATTACATTTACCAACATCAACTTTTCCGCCTTTGGTTGACTGCACGGAATCTGGGGGTAAGAATTTCCGTGCCTTCACTTCAGCGGGTTTTTTTACTAAAGGAAATATTTAAGGGCAGATGGAGAACAGGACTGGACGAAAGGTCAGGCTGGGTCAGGCCAAAGGGGGCAGCTAACGGAAGGGTGACCGACAATAGAATGCAGGAGGTTGGAACAAAAAAAAATTCAACTTTGGGTAAAAATGACACCCAAGGCAAGAATTCAAGGTAGAACCGCGTAGGAAAAAAAACAACCAACATTCTTACAAAGGCCTCTTGTACAAGACAATTTTTTTACGAGAAATAGTAAAAGAAGTTTCATCAAACAAACAACAACAAAATTGTAAGCCTAGTTCTCCAAGGAGTATTTCAATATGGTTAATGCAGTAAAATCTATATATGGTTAAACTCGTGTATATGGAAATTTAACTAAGACGTATTATGATAAAAGGTGCAAGGATTTCCGCATATTCACATCAGTTTTTAAATACCATTGAGAATACATGTAATGGTAGACTGAACGAAACACAAATTGGCCCGAATTCTGAAAAATGTTACGGTTCCAAAATATATATAATATAACAGAAATTATCTTGCACGACTGAAAAGGAAGGAACAAAAGCGAAATTGTGACCTATTAAATCTGATGCAACCCTTTTATCATCTCCTGAAAGTAAATGATGGAGAAAGCAAAATTACCAAATGTACACAGTACTGTAAAATTCGGTAAGCGTATCAGAATGTGAAATCGGGGATGGTATTATTACCAAGATGATACCATTTATTAATGCAAAAATTAACAATTGTTAATAGGATGAATGTGCATATTTTTGAATGGGGTGGAAGCATTGTCCTGGATATGCTTGGTTTGTTATCAGGTTACTCCTTTTCCTTGAATCATTCAGAAATTCAGTATAGTTACAAATGTTAATTAAACACCATTTGTTGGTTTGATAAAACCTGAATCGTGACGCATTTCAGGAAATATTAATTATTACTCTAATGTCCACCATTTATAAACTGGCAAAAATATCAAAATATATATAGTATTCGGAAAACCATTCTAGCAAAAAAAACGCAATTATGGTAATAAAAATTTCATATAAAACATGGCCGATTTTAGGCAACGTCATGTTTTCGCCTCAAATAATCCATACGTAATTGTTTGCTTAATTCTGACGTATACTGCCATTATTCTGTTTTCATATCAACAGCGATAGGGTAGGCTCGAATTAATGCTTTTGAGTGTTAAATAAATTATCACCTTGGGTTCGATAACTTTGCTGCACTAAGGCTTAGAATGTCTTCCTTAGTTAAATTTTATAAACTAATAAATAACCAGCTTTATTTTAATGGACGATTTACTTTGTTGTCGCCATTATGCTAGTTTCATTAACCATTTTGTGAACAGAGTGAAAATCATGCCAGTCACAATACATTGCAATCAAAGTTAAATTTAACTGAGCATTTACAACTATTCCATGTTAGTATAGGTAACAATACAATATAAATAATTTCATATCTATTAATGGTCATTTACCCTCGTTTCTTCAATAATACTTTCATAATATAATTTTTGCTTCATTCTTTTAATTACACTCTAGCCTGTAATTGGCGTATGTTTAAAGTGTTTAAAACAATTGCGTATAGTTGGAACAATCCAAATTGCGTCCGGCAATTGTTTAAACCACAAAGCAGCTTATAGTGGACAAGCATCAAACACTTAGCAGATTTAGGGCAAGATTCGTGAAAAAATAGGTGACTTTTCAAGTTTCTGAAGCGTGTTTCAATATTTGCTTCACAACCAAGGAAAACAATAAAAGTATCGTAAACACTTAAGCTAAAGTATTTCTGTATATGGCATGTTCCACTCGCGACCCAAAACAAGGTTGTGGAGAGATTTAGCAGTTTTTTAAGCAATGATTGTATTTAATTACAAAATTTAAACGTAGGCCAAATGATGCATAACTTGTAATTGCCAGGCAACGCGTGTTAATTATAACTTTCTCAGAATTCAACTCTTCAGCACATTGTTGGAAATTTACATATCAAAGTGATATGCTTATTATTAATCCCACTAGCAATATTAAAAAAAGAGGAAGTTATGTAGGATTAGATCCTTCATTGTATATTACAGCTAGATTGTGCTGTGGCAGATAATTTCTGTTGGCAAGACATTTTTTCCATTAAAAACTTAAGTGAAGTCATTACTGATGAAAATAACGTTCATTTTACTTCATTAGCAATCTGGTCACACCCCAAAAACAAGGGAACAAATCTTAAACTAGAAAATTGTGTAATGTTGCCACAAACTCGTCAGCGGCTTTACCTGTTGACCATAAGCCTTCTTGGGTTGCATACTTTCGTGCACATAAACTGGCTAACGTTTATGTATTACCGGTATAGAATCTCGTGACTAGAAAAATATCTAGCTGATTATTCTAGCAAGATGTGCGGACATGTTTTATTCAAGGCCAAACCAAACTGGCGACAAAGAGTCAGGCCATATAGTGCAATATGCAAAACCCAAACTACGTATAGTGCTTTCAGACAACTTGTGACTAACTAAACTATCCAGTATATTTAGATAACCAAACACGCTTTTTTCAAGCATTACAAATAAAACTACTACCAAAAAGTTACTTTTATCAATGGTTTATAATCCAATCTGCTCTTTAATATTGACCCTGAGAAACGTATGTCGCTTTTACATTGAAATTTACATTCAGTACTTATCTAATGTTGATGCAATTGTCAAATTGTAATAAGTCAAAGGGGTGAATGATGCATTCTATATAAAACTAGATTGCATATCGTAGCCAGACATTAATTAATAATGCTGATTTAAATGTTTACTATAGCTGAATAATGCTGTAAGCAGTAATGTATAGCATTGTCGATTTTTCAAAACGGTTACAATGTTCCAACAATAGCTTGTTGTATTTATCTCGTTTTGAAACATTTTCGACTGCAAAAGCTCATTTACGCGTGGGTGTTCTTATATTAAAAGCACTCACGTTTTTTAAGCCCTTGTTTAGCATGAAAAATAATCCAAAACTCGTAAATCAATACTCTTATTTTGTTCTTGCATGGGCTTGGCGAGTGTGATATGCAAGGAAATTAAAGGAGAAAAGCTGTTAAATGAATATGTAGACTAACCAACTGCAAAAAAGCACGCACACTAGATTGATGATAACCATGTTGCAAACATGACTTAATTAGCATGCACGCAGCCTGGTAACAGTGACAGGAAATCTAAAAAAAATCGTGGATGAAACTTATTTTAAACCACTTTCTCTGCTCGTATAAAAGCAATGGTCCTATGATTTATCTTACAGGTCATATGGTCCGTTGCACTGGTCCGCGTTAAATCGAAAATTAATCACTCTGCCCTTTTAAAAAAAAGTAATACCCTAATGGACGTTTGCATCAACCAATTTCATGCTTATGACACGACCTTAACAAAACGAATAACTTTCATCTGACTAAGATGAAGTAGACGTTAAATTCGTTGAAACAATCAACCTTAACAATTCACATATGATTTTGCAATGTACAGCACATGCGTAAACGAAGAAGTATTTCTTACATTTGCAAACTTGGGCTCAAGTAATAATAATAATAACGCATTGGGGGGGAGACTTTCAAATGTATTACATTTCCGTTGTTGTTCAGTGTATTGTGCACGAACAAAGGTTTTTCTATATTGATTACACACAAGACCAGTTACGATTACAAGGTCGCTCTTGAAGTGTTTTTACCAAGTTTACACATGTAATTCGTGGATTAATTTTCAAACACATTTCTATATATAGAAAATTACAGAATATATGACATGCATCGCCACTAAAATGAAATTGTTTATTGGTTAAGTGATCCCAGTACATATTTTTTTCACTGATGTTTTTGTATATCAGATTATTTGCACACGTATTTCAAAATACATTCTCGATTCGATTATCGAAGTTTATTTTTGACAAGAAGCTAACTACACCCAATTTTGTTTTTCCATTACAAATAAATTTAAACTGGGGATTCCCCTTAATATTTTCACAAGTTAAATATTACTTTTAGCCTTTAGTTCCAATTGGTGGCAATGAGTAGCCTATAGTCGTGCATGTGTTACCTATTTTAACTAAACATACTTAAATACAATGCATAATTAAATTGTAGCAAAGATTCCATTAAATCTTCCCCGAAATTTCGTTTGGTTTTAGGCAATGTTTGTAAAGATGGACATTGTTAAATGTTTATAATAACGATTTCTGATTCAAGAAATACATCGGTCCTATATTTCGAACGTTACACGCGGATGTATTTTTTCAACGTTCCTAAAATATTGCTCTCCAGTAAAGGGTGCGCCAGTAATGGATTTAATTACCTTAAATTGGATAAAAAGTTCCCCAATTCCATTAGTCATTCGTCCATAACCCGTTTCTACAAAACCCAAAGGTCGCTAATCTCTCGTTAAAATGCGCTTTATTTCGCATTTGAACCGACTACTTGGGTGGCCATCTTGGATCACCACTTGGCAACAAGAATGATTCTTATTATCGGATTTGTATAATTGTTATTAAATCATGCTAGAAAAGAATAATTGCCGCATTTTCTGCCCGTTTCTACCGATGGGCGAGCGATTAAAGTTGCATAAGCCTACAAGTGGTTCAATCATTATTAATGTGATTCTCTTTTAATATAATGCCAGTACGTGATTTAGGTGGGCGTAATTTTTTATTCTCTGAAAATTGGGTGTAGGCGCACGATATGTGCAAATAACGAGGCTCAGTGTACACTAGTTGAAACGCGCTCTGCCAACTGCACTTCGCCGTGTGAAGCCAGGCCTGATACAGGGCAATGACTTCCAACGTTCCAATAACCTAGATAAAAACACTTCCTGAAACGTAAGTACCTTCGAGCCAACCCTTTTTTTATCCCAATGACGTCAGCCGTTGCCGGTTTGCATCTTTGCGAGTTTTTTGCCCTCGCCGACATTTCCTCGCTTTTATCAAGTGCTGCAAAAGAAGCTGCACCTCAGAGCTTTTAATCAAATTGTTAACTGAAATATTGAATTGGTCAAAATCTCAACTTTAGTCATAAATAATTTTTTTGACTGCAAAAGGTATTCAGTTTCCGAAAGGCCCATTGAGATTTGCTTTTTTGTGTCGCAAAACTTTTGATGATGGCGGATTGATACCTAAATTCAGGGTAATAACCCTGTGTGGAAATTCACTTTTAAAAATTAAAATGTAATATTGATTGAACGCCAAGTAAACGTTGCTGTAACATGCTGTTTTATTAATTACTTGAATCAATCTAAGCTCTTCATTTATTTCTTCCAGAATTAGGACAAGTTTTTTTGATATAAAAGACATTCCCGAAGTTGTATTGGCATTTGCCTTTTTGCAAACAATTTTCAAAGATTTGATCGCCGATTTGAGATGCCTAAGTGGTTTGCTAAATGCGATTTCGTAAATAAGAAGAGTCGCGCGACGTCACGTCTATTAATGGCTCCTTATATAAACAGAAGAACTGGTGGTATGCGTTGTAAGTCTCCGCACAACTCAACTGCGATTTTTTTTTACATTTTTTTTTTTTTTTTTTTTTTGCTTTTTTTGTTTTGTTTTTGTCCATCTTTATAAATTTTTGTAACATTTTCAACAAAGCACGTGACATTAAGGACATACACGTGCAGCTAAAAATGTTTTTGTCCATATCCACCTCCATGGTTTTTTTATGCACCAGAAAAAGTAGGTTCGAATCCAACTGACCAAAGTGGCGGTGTATTGGCACTAAACGCCATTGCGCATGCGCGTGACATAAAAACTCAGTAAAGTATGGCTAGTCCAAACTTTGCATAAATTACCTCAAACACATGTAACCTGATGCCTAGTACAGACCAGAGCAAACACGAAACAGAAACAGGGTTTATGCAAACAAATTTGTCAAAACGTGGTTGGTCCAAATATAGTGTCCACATCAAAATCTCATTTCGAAACTAAGGTAATGATTGCTGTTCATGGTGTTCTTACCAAGGCCTGTATACTATCGCCCAAAAGTTTGCTGAAACCTTTGGATTGGACAGAAAACGGGCGAGCAAACTTTTATCGCAAACATGTTTTCGAAATTTCTAACAAAAACAGACCAATTAGGTATTAATTTATTTCTTGCAGGATAACACATACGAGTTTTTGAACAAAAGCCCAATTCAATGTTTATTTTACAACATTGTTAACCTGTGGCATTAGGACATTTTTCCCAATAATCATTCGTCCTCATATTTCCCTAACTATCAATGCAATACAGGCATTGAACTTAAATCAGCCATATACAAATTTAATAAGGAAGTTATAAAGTTTATAAACATCCAATTTAGGTGGTAGGAATTTTTTTAAAAAAAGTACATATTTGTATATAGGTTTTGATATGTGAGACGTACAATAATTAAAACCTTAAGTTTGTTTCGGACACGCATCTACGAAATAAGTAGGGTAATTATTCAGGAGAGTTTCCCCAATTATAATTAATGGAACATGGTGTGTAGTTAGCCACATTTGCATTGATCGCGTGCAGTGCGTAATTTTCAAACGAATCAACTTTCGGTTTGAAAGTAAGTCTTAAATGGTAACGTACATAAAAACACTATTATTTTTTCATCGCTTTTTTGACAAATGCTTTTAAAAGCCGCAATTTGTTTTTTATCAGATAAAGATACACGAGTATATGTCCCCCTTGTCATAGTGACTAATAACAACAACAAAATATGGATGGGTACATAGGTCAAAATTCAGTCTGATATTACCATTTTTTTTACCTCAGTATGGTGTCGATGATAAGTGCAATAATAATAGCACGTTGACCATATTTGCACAACTTGAGATTTAGGTAATTTTTTAATTTACAAATCTAATGACTCATCATCACTCGTGTCTTGGCAAAATGTTAAATTTAATTTTTTTTTTACTAGAATTTTTTTATTAGAAAGATCAATACAGTGGCCAAGGCTGTAAACCATTAGAAGATAATTACACATTAATTCGTCAATAATATATACATTCCAAGCACACAGCAGGGTGTGCCATAAATCAATAAGAGTAGGATGTAGAGATCTTTAGAAGAAGTCATTGATTTCTGCCCGGAAATGATAGTTATAATACAGAATGCCCCAGGGCAAGGTGTTAACAACTAGCTGAAGGTACTCTGAATAGAATTACTAACATTATTCATGTTTATTCATCCTATTATAATGGTAGCTCATTACACTACGCCATCTGTTGAAAAGCTTGGATATGTTAGTACTAGTTCCACAGTTGACTAGGAGATGGCGCTGCATCCATATGCATGAGATTTCGTTTAAATGTACGCAGTGCCATCTATGTGTGGATATCGAAATCATCCCCCTCCATCACTTATTGATTAACAGTTAATAACCTACTGTTTTACTACAAAAGAAACCATAGGGTATGAAGTTCTTCCTGTTTAGTCTCCCATATTGGCTCAGTGGTAGCAAGGAATTTAAGGAAGAATAAAAAAATGGTTATAAATTGCAAGATATTAATTTCTTCCCCATTTCTGCCACGCCATGCATTTTACACCAAAACGTTTTCACTTAAAAAGTTGCTATGTAATTCGGTCACACCTTTTCACCTTAATGAATGCTTTTATCAATTTAAAGCCTAAATTTTCGGTAGATTAATTATTAAATATTTTGACATTTCGTTTCACCATAATAGGGAGCACCCCCTTACTTTACACACGCACACGAATTGCGTGAAACGAATCAATGCCTTGGTTTTTTTTCTTCCTACATTTTACCTTTTAAGAAAAAATCTTTAGAGGTTCTAAGAAAGCGAAATTAATTAGGTTATGACAGTGGAATTTTTGTATTCAAATTTTGAGGAAGACGTGCATGGGTAAGGCAAAAGCTGACTTTTTTTGTGTTGCAAAATTATAGCTTACAGTACTTTCACCTCTTAGAAAACAAGTTTATCGAAGTAGATCACGCCACACATTCATAACCCGTAGTTTGTTGATTTTATTTTTAAGTTTCTGGCCGCAACATGTACGTGTAAATTAGATACCTGGCATTTTTTGTGTCTGTTTTGTTAGCGACCTACATTTTTACAGGTTTAGCCAATAAGATTCGCCATTTCATAATAGTAGAGTCATTATAATAGATAACGAAAAATCACTTTCCATTTTAAGCAATAGTTCTGCATCTTAATAGTAGAAGTGGACTTGGCTATTATTATGCATGCTTCAAGTGAACTAAAACGTGAAGCCTTTTTTATGAGAGAAAAAAAAAAGTAGTGAAGCACGTTTCTTAGAATTACCAAAAAAATTCTCTTCCTTATTCGTATATAAAATTGGGTTCAAGAAGAGAAAGCTTGACGAATCTTTTGAGGAGTTTTTGAAACCTCCTTTTGCAATTTGTCTTTGGTCGATTGTTCCATATTCAATAGTAGTTTATTGCTGGCTTATTTTATAGACACGTTTCTTTAAATGGACACTTGTGGTGGTGTAGCCACAGCTATTATTAAATAAAATAATTTAGGAATTAGGCTTACCTACGTTTGATGTAAAATCCACGTGGCTAGAATTGCTTCTGTTTCCTAATCATACGGGAGCTCCAATCCCTGTCTCATGTCCCTGTGACGAAATTTCTACCAGGTTAGGGAAATATATAGGCTTCCATCGAGTTGCAAAACATAAATTTGCATATCCTCGTGTGGTTCAAAGTGCAAACGTTTATATTGTTGCCGAGTAGATTTTCCACATTTTTCAAACAGAACAAATATAAATAGCCACTCAGACATATCAAATTAAGTAGCTGCTCAGACATATCAAATTAAGAGGACATACACATTGATTTAAGATGAAAAAAAGTAAGACTGTCGCACTTGTAATGGCATTTTTAATTTTTTTATTTTATTTTTATTTTTTCTTCGTAAAAAGGGTTTCCACTACATAACGCAAATTCGTTTCTCACATTGAAAGCCTACATGTTGAAAAGAAAACAAAATAATTGTGTCAACCCAAAATGAAATTCAATATTCAAATAGGAACTGTCCCATTCCTGTTGTAACATTCTAGGCTAATGTTGAATAACAAAGATGTGTAATTTTAACACTTAAATGTGATAATGCGTTGCTGGACAGACTTACCCGCCTTCTTTATCTAACTTCACACACAGTAGAATAAAATTGACAATTGTTTCGTAGAACTGTGTTAATTAGCTTTTGCGTATTTATCCGTTTGTTGCCCTACTTGCTTATCTTTTTTATTATTATGTCGAATTTTAATTAGCGATTGTGTTGCGAATGGTTTTTTTGCTAGCAAAATTCGCTTGTTTTTTCAAACTAGGACAGAATCATTAGAAGGAGGAAGTGACTTTCAATAGTGGTCCAAGCTGGACATTATATAGTAGAACGTGAATAATTTAATAATTTTAAAAAGCGGCAGCAGGTTTCATTGTTTCAGGGCATACTTTCTTTTCAATGAATATTATATCAGCGTGCTTTCCGAAGTTTTGCATCGAGTATTTTGTGAAAATGAGCGTGAGGTGAATTCAAGGTGATATGCATTGATGGCGAATAAAATGTCAGTTGGTGTGTTCAAGAGCTTAACCGGTCGAGGCCAAGGTTCAAACAGTTAAACATAGCAATGGATTAGATAATTAGTATGTATAACGGGCCAAGATTACAACAAAAAAAACATGCGTTTGAATAGCCCAAGTAGTCAAAGTTAAATTGGTATTATTGGAAAAACCAATTTATTTGATGGAGAGCAACATATGACATGATACATTTTGGTGCATATTCCATTGTTTGTACATAATATGATAAATAAAACTTCAGTACCCTTCTCCCCTCAATATCAATAAGGAATTTACTACAAAATTATCATTCTATATCAAAGTTGCCATTACTAAACTTTTTTTTCTTCCAATTTTCTAGCCCAAATCGAGATAATCCCTTGCAAAGTGTGTGGGGACAAATCTTCAGGTGTCCACTATGGAGTAATAACATGCGAGGGGTGTAAGGTATGAAAAACTCTCTTTAATTCTTTCTGACTTACTTCTTTTGGAATAGAATTCGCTTAAACTTTTGTTTTTTTATCCAGGGATTTTTTCGACGAAGCCAGTCGAGTGTAGTCAACTACCAGTGTCCACGGCAGAAGGGCTGTACTGTTGATCGGGTGAACAGGAACCGTTGTCAATACTGCAGACTGCAGAAATGCTTGCATCTTGGAATGTCTAAAGATGGTGAGCATTATTTTCCTCTTTTTTTACCTTGAAAATCAAACGTGCATGTTAGTTTTTACTAAATAATCAAAATCTTTTGAATGTCTCGTGTAGCCGTCAAGTTTGGCCGAATGTCGAAAAAACAAAGGGAAAAGGTGGAGGATGAAGTGAGATTTCATCGAGCACAGCAACGGCCACAGACGGAAACATCTCCCGACAGTTCAGTATTCGACCAACAGCAGCCATCCTCATCCAACCAACATGCAGGATACGCTAACGGAGGGTGGGTAGTGGATTGTGAACTGGAATATGAATTTTCTTACGGTTTTCTTACTTAAAAGGAATTCCCAAGCCACAAAACAACTTTGTATTCCCAAATCTTCCATTCTTCCTGTATCCCATTCCTAATCATTCCTATCCTTGTTCATTTAGGCATTCAGACTCATCTGTCAGTTTTCTTACAAACAGTTACAATAATGGCGGGAACGTGAATACATATGTGCAGAATGGCTGGTACAAGAATACATATGTGCCAAATGACTGGAATAATAACACATATGAGCCAAATGCCATGTACTCAAATTTATATGTGCCAAATGGCGTGTACATGAGTACATATGTACCGAATGGCGGGGAGATCATTACATATGAGCCGAATGAATTCAGCAGTACCGGAGGGTTAGTAGGGCAGCCTGGGTAGGAATATCAAAAATTTGCACTTTTTTAAAATTTAAAGGTATTCACGTGCCATAAAACAAAAAAATGTATTCACAAATGTCCCATTCCTAATCTTTCCTTTCCTATCCTTGTCCATTTAGGAATTCATACTCATCTATTGATTATCTCCCAAACAATTATACTTATGACGGGGAGATAATTACATATGAGTCAAATGGCTCCGACGTTAACGGAGGGTTGGTAGGGGATAGTGGGTAGGAATATGAAATTTTTCAACTTTTTTATATTTAAAGGTATTCACATGCCTTAAAACAACAAATTTTATTCGCAAATGTCCCATTCCTAATTCTGCCAGTTTTCTCTCAACAGTAACAAATATGCCGGGAATGCGAATGCATATTTGCTGACTAGCTTCAGTGCACTAACACTCCAGCAGCAATGCATGTAGAGTCGAGCGCAGACTTTCTC
Source organism: Julus scandinavius (assembly GCA_034696685.1). Lineage (NCBI taxonomy): Eukaryota > Metazoa > Arthropoda > Diplopoda > Julida > Julidae > Julus > Julus scandinavius. The sequence goes on along the minus strand of JAQGAE010002170.1, from coordinate 2,863 downwards.
CAGCCAGCGGCCCTCACGTTATGTTGGGGCCCCCGGGCCAGGATCTTTGGAGTACCCCTTACCAGCGGCGGACTTAAAGAACAGAAAAAGTGAATTTTTTTCGCGCATTTAAATTATAATCTTAGTACAAGAATTCTGCAGTTTTCCTGCTGAACAATTTGAATTTTTGAGCTTTTCATTTTTGTTGTTGAAATTTTTTTTTTGTCATTCGTAAAATTTTGTTTTTGTCATTCGTAAAATTTTGTTTTTGTCATTCATAAAATTCACAATTTTTAAATAAATTGCATCTTTTCTGCAAAAAAACTTTTGCTGAGGAAAATACGCGTTTGAAGTCATGATCAAATGGTCCCTCTGAGCTGAATTAATTTCATGCATCATGACCGTATCTGGTTATTGTATAACCCACAAAGTTCTTCCAAAATCCTTTGCAGAATACTTTCTTGTTGTATTGCACGACACAAAATATTTTAAAATGTGTGCGTATTCTCATTGTCCACACATGTTCATGCTACACGTGACCCAGTCCCCCGACAAAGCTACTGCGCATGCGCCACCTATGGTTGAAATGAAGAAGCATTTTAAAACCATGTGAAGGGGCGGTTGAGGCCTCGCAGAGAGAAATGGGCTGGTCAGGGTTTGAATTACGAGAAATGGCGAACAAGCTTGCCTACTTGTGGAAGCTATGGACCCTAGATAAGACATGCCCCACAAGGCAGTTATATGAGATGCTGAGGGGTCAGGGATGGTCCACCCAATGGCAAAGAAGGGTAACAAGATTTGGAACCAGGTTGGGCATAAAAGGACCTTGGGCAAAATCTCATCTGGTCATAAAGCGAATAGTCAGAGATTTGGAGGAACGCGCCTGGCATAAGGAGTTACAGGAGAAAAGCACGCTGGCAATGTATAGAATTAAAACTAAAATAAGTAGAGAAGTATTTTACGACAACTCCTATGCAAGTGCCTTGTTCTTTAGAGCTAGGGCAGGATCATTGAAGACCAATGAACGACTAGCTAAATTTAAGGAGATAGTGACAACTTGCAACCTGTGTGGCGAAAGAGTAGAGAACGTACAACATGTGTTTTGTGAATGCTCGTCATTAGATGCTTGCACACCATTCGGGTTGCTAGCAAGGTGGTGGACCTTGAATCAGCTATGCAGTTCAAACGAGAGTGTGGATAATTGAAGTGTAGTAGAAGAGCAGTAGTGTAGGATGATTACCCACACTACGGTAGCGCCTCCTAACAGAGGGTCTGTTCCAAAGGATAGGCTACACTTCATTTCAGCTCAGGGCCGCCATGTTATCGACAATCACAGAACAGAAAAAAAAGTAGAAATAAATTCTTTTTGCGTCATGGGCGGAGCTAAAAATATAAAGGGGCGGTCCATGTGACTGAAACTGCATAGGTTGATGTCGCTGCTGTCAGATTAGAAAATTTAAATTTAGTGTTAAATTGCTTAGTTTGTGCAATTTCAAACTTTGTCATGCAATTACAAAGAGATGTCTAGTCAAACCACTGTGGGGAAATTATATTGGGTTTTGCGATATTACGAACTTCATCTGTTCCATGACCCTGTTCGTAAACGGAGAAGTTTGTAATTCGAATCAATTTTTCCCATTGCAATTAAAATAAATCCAAATAATGCGTTCCTCGTCCAATTTTTTTTTTTTTTCTTTTTTAAATATTGTATGATTTTATGTGTGGAAATACTGCAGAAAGGAAATAAACATAACAGTAATATCAGAAGAAAGCAGTTTAATTACCAAAACAAAGTACATATTAGCAAACAGGGATGGAGATGGTGGAGCGGGAGGAGGAGGATTACTCCATAAAAAAGAGGCAGTTAGTTGGCCATTCCACTAGATATCGATCCAGAGAAATTTTTTTTTCTTTGCTATAGCATTTTGCGAAATTCAGCCAATACATTATCATTAAAAATGTCCGCTACTCTTCTGGTAACAGTTTTGCCAGGACAAGTCCATATATGTGATCACATTTCGGTGACAAAGGGGGAAGGATATGGTTCACTATGGTCCTCGTTTTTACCTTAGAAAAATCGCGGTAAATTAGCAGATTCGGATTGAGATTTGTAAAAATTTTTGGATTTCGAAGATGGGGGGATCTACCCCATGATCCCCCCATATATACATATGGCCTTGAGTCCGGGTGATGTTACTCAATAAGTCTGCACTTCACTCCACTTACTGAAAGTGTCCTTTATTAAATCAGTTGAAGTAGAGGGCGTTGCTGTACACAGGGGTTTGTCCCGTTCGTAAATTGGAGCATCGTTCGTAAATCGAAACATGTGGTGTTCATAAATCGAATTGTTCGTAAATCGAGGTTCCACTGTACATATAGTTGATGACGAGCCTGTTGACAGCAAGATAAAAAGGATGTAGCAACGAAAACCACGATGTAGGAAAGACAATGTTGAAAAACGAATTTGTTCTACACCCTGGCCCCTGGGAGTTTTTAGTGCCCCAGGGAAATCGCGGCAACTCTTTTTAATCATGGAATTTTTAGTCTTTTTCTCATGGTTTCAATTATTATCATCTCATTGAAGGTTGACTCTTTGATTCCCATGATAAACTTATTAGTCTTTAGACCTGGGAGTCAGCCATGTTATCTACATTAGTGGACCAAAGGGAGCATTTAGTGACACGTTAGTGTTACCTTAGTTCAGCAAAGTTTAACCTACTAAAGATTGTTTTACGGAAAGGGCCTGTAGGGATGCTGTTTTTCTTTCTAAAGGTGCGACTTCACCGCACCAAAAGCAAAAGCAAAAACAGAGTTTTCGAAAACATGTTTTTGAAACTTACAGTGTGGACGCTCCACAAAACATGTTTTTGTGCTTTTTGCTTTC